>PVIY010002729.1:99910-124859 GCA_004026745.1 Myrmecophaga tridactyla | reverse complement strand
TGACTGGGGGAGAGGGGGATGGTTACATAGGGTGTCTGGGGGGTGACAGAGTGGGCTGGGGCAGGTTTGGTTTCACAAGGGGCCGCTTGGAAGTGAGGGGGAAGGCGTTGGCTTAACAACAGGGAGGGAGGGAGGGAAAAAAGAGAAAAACGAAAGGAAAGAGCTCAGTCAAGCAGTAAAATTCGTGAAATCTCTTTTTCTCCAGGATACCTGCTTCTCAGTGGAATTAATCTCTGTATTTTCATCTTGTTCCCTGCTTGTGCATTACAAAATCAGGCTCACCTGTCCTTATATATCCCTCTGTGTCCTACAACCCTGGGAAATCCATGTGTGTATTCATGGGTCCAGCACAGCAGGCCTACCTGCGACAGCCTGCCACGGCAGAATTCAAGGCAAAAAGATTAAGTCAGGCCCTTATTACATTTCAAGAGCAACTTCTGATAGTACAGACCTAAGCCTTCAGCGCTAAGCATCAATGGGTAACAATACCGTCAAATAAGTGAGAAGAGAAAAACCTTAACAAGGGATGCCGAGAACAAGGGCTAGCAAAATGTACTGTTTGCTCTTCACAGGCCCTTTGCAAGCTAGGATTCAAAGATTCTCAGCAAGTCACTTCTCTTCACTTGCAAATGACCACTTGTCAAAAAGCAGCAGACAAAGTTAAACTTGAGCTTGAAGCATTTGCGGTACTGACTTTATGACAACAGGTGTCACTGTTTAAATGGAGGCACATAGGATGTTGTTGGATCAGAAAGTTCTAACTTGTAAAGTTATCAGTTCTGGTCAACTGAACCTATGCATTCCATACAATGACAACAAAACCTCCCAAGGTGACTTTGGGGTGGGTGCAGGACACTGGGGGACCCCGCTGTGTCCAGGGTGTGTGACGGAGAGGTCCTGCGATCTCGCTGAGTCTTGCCTAAAATATTAAGTTGAATCCTTCCCTGGTTCAAGTCACATTAGGGACTTTGAGAAGGTGTTTTAAAGGAAAACTACTGACCTAGAAGAAAAGACAAGCCTCCCTAAAAGGCTTACTTTGTATGGAGAAGAGCTATTCAGGAGATGAGTTTGCTATTTGAAAAAGTACTCTTCATCACTGTAATCGCTGATAGAATTAAGTCAATGGTGAAATTATTTCATCTTGCAGAGAATGCTTTTTTCTACGATTTCAAAATTAGATTTTTTTGTGTTTAATGAATTTTCAGAGAAGGAATTCTGAAGAACTTCTTGGAGGTGAGTTTTTGAGTAATAAGCTCCTCTCACATTTTATTGACTTATTTGTCAAATATGTCTTTCTTTCAGAATGCAAAAAAGTGCTAACTGAAAACATAACCAATTTATTGAAGGGTCTAGACCAAATGGCCACAAATGAGTTTGTTTGCCCACTTCTGCCTTCAAATATGCATTCCTGGGTCTTTCTTTGATGTTCCTGGACAACATCTCAGGTGAATCCCATAGCTTATCCAATCCGTTTCAAATATTGGCAGAGTTTCCTTTATGTATATTAAACATTCCAACCCAATATAAAATAATTTTACATACATCTGTTATCTCATCAGTTCTGGCTCGAGTATGACCAGTAATTCCACAAGCCAGCTGTGGGCTTTTGGAGCCGTTGCTCTGCCTGCTCCCATCTCACATTTTCACTTTGGATCTTCTGGGGGCATGGAATAGAGGAAAGAAGAATGAAGGAGACAGTGGTCCTTTTACTATGCCAATTTTGCTAAGAGCTTCCCCGTGAGTGTCTAACGCCATCTGTCCCTTATGGCTTCCGACCATTGACTCTTTCTCTCATGGGATGCCTCGGTGGGTTCTTTCCCGTGACTGTCTAACGTCATCTGTCCCTTATGGCCTCCGACCATTGACTCTCTCTCATGGGTTGCCTCAGTGGGTTCTTTTGCCCCTTCCATTCCAGAGGCACTCTCCTTAGGTATCATTCCCTGATTTAGGTGATGTTCTCCCTAATCTTTAGCAACCCCTACCTATTTCCCAGTAGTCCCCTCGCTATGTGCTGGGGTCCATTTCAAAATGGCTCAAGCCAGACAGCGCCCATTTGGTCCCAAGACAGCTCGTGCGTCCTGGCTCTGCCAGACAGTGGAACTCTAGGCTAGTCCTCTTTCCTCACTGGGGAGCTGCTCAGTCAGCTCGCCACCTGTAAACTTTTCCAGGCCAGAGTCTGTGCATCTCGCTCACCTCCATCCGAAGAAAGCCAGGTGCTCCGAGGCACTGCCCCACACAGCGCACAGCTCACCTGCACAGCCCTGCAGCTCAGGCGGTTGGGAAGCAGGGGCACCAGGCTCTTCCAGTCCCTCCTAGGGGTTCTCCTGCAGCCACAGACTCCTAAGTCCACCCCTTAACTTGACAGGTGGAATGGGAAGCAAACCCACTCCACTCCACCACTGTGCTCTCTCTTTGCACAAATTCTCCTCAGATAACCTTGTCTAGGCATCCCCAAGCCTCTGTTACCCAGGCTGAGAGTGCAGGGATGGAGATAGATAATCCCAAGAACCAGACTGCCTGCCATTTCTGTGGTCTGCTAGGAAGCTATCCATCCCTCTCTTTAGAATATTTGGGCACCTACCGCTTAAGGTCCTCCATTCTGAATTTCAAAAGAGACTTAGAAACAAGAGAACAGCCTGTTTAACACACTTTCTCTCTCTCTCTCTCTCTCTCTCTCTCTCTCTCTCTCTCTCTCTCTCTCTCTCTCTCTCTCTCTCTCTCTCTTTCCCTGTCTCTTTAGCACCTTTAAGTAAATATATCTATGAAAATCTCTCTTTTTTTTCAGGGCACAGAGGAAGACTAAATTTCCACACCTTCCTGAAAATCATGTTGGGGTCATTTGCTGGATCCAACCAAGCAGATGTAAGCAGAAGCGATGTATGCCACTTCCAGGCTGACCATTAAAACCTGTGTTTCACTCTCCTCCCATTCTGTGGCAAATCTGAAAATTATATGTTTAAAATGGCAGCACGTCAAGAGAGAAGAAGCCTGAATCACTGCTTGGAGAAGAGTTGCCACAAAAGAGCCTCCCCCCCCCCCCACTTTTAATTATGAAAAGAAGAAATAAACACTTTACTGTATCAAGCCACTGATATTTTGGGATTTCTTTGTTATTGCAGCCTAGCTATTCTAAAGAAACAAACCTAAAATGCAGGGCATTGACTTAGTCGCCGTGACGGATAAAGCAAAGAACCTCATATGTGGAGCTTGAAACATGACAATCTATTTTACACAGTGGCAAAATATTTGGTTAAGCTGTCTCCTGCAATAACGTAAGAGGCAGACCATATGCCTGCTGAGAGAACAGCTCTAGAAGAAAGAAGTGGAAAATGCCTTATATGTGTGCTTTGGCTATTATTGGCTACATTTAACATGTTATTACAGGAAAAGGATGAACTTAGAAAGGAATTGTCAAAGTTTTCAAAGGATTATGTTGGGAAAAAATGAGCCTGGGACATCATAAGTGTGAAAGACTCACCACTTCTAATTTCCAAGTGGTGGGAGATAGATTTGAAGGATGCGGTAAGTAACAATTGCCCAGTAAAAAAGCAAAACAAAACAAACAAAAAACGTTCTCAACTGAATAAAGTGAGTCAAGAGAAAGATAAGATTGAGAGTATGTCCTCTGCGCCCATTCTGTTTCCAGATAACCTTATGTGGCTGTCCTTAAGTTGAAAGAGAGGTTTGGAAGCAAATAAAGGCAAAGAAGTGAGACAAAAATCCTTTTAAATTTGTAAGTCATTGCTCCAAGAGTGACCATAGCTCAACCTGACCGAGCGGTTTCATTGCGTGAATACTATGAACTTTCTGTTAGACTTTGTAACGGAGAAGCCTTTGAGTTGTCCTCTTTAGGAAAGGATTGAGGATGTCCTAGGAGTGGGAGGATGCGGGAAAAGGGGTTTTGGTGATCTCATGTAAACTGTGGCAAAGACTCACAAACTTCATTTGTGTTCCTGAGCATGTGGAAGGCGCATTTCTGAGCCTCTTTTCCAGATCAGTTGGGATTACATGACAGAGTGTTGACTAAAAGGTTCTGGACAGAGATAACGTAAATCTGGTTTTTGGCCTGATGATGAAAACTCCGTACACGCTGTCTCTCAGCCTCCTGTGGGGATGCGGGGGCCATTTGTTTCAGATGGAAGGAGCTGCGGACCAAGGTCACCTCTTAGGGGATGGCCACAAAAGTGAGCGGCTTGGAGTTGGAGGTGACCTAAGTAGGAAATAACCTTTTGAGGTACTAAGCCACCGAGATCTCAGGATTTACATATCACACCAACAAATCCCGGCCTGTCTAATACAGTGATCTAATATTTAAAATGGTGACTGAATCGTGTTGTTTACAATGGAGGACCCTAAAATATGAAAATGGCTGAGTTGAGGTGGGGTTAGATGTTGTACGGGTTTCAGACATGGAAGGTGATTGCAATCCTTGAACTTCTTGTGTTACCAAACGCTACTTAACTAGTGAAAGCTTATCAGCCCTTTCCTTTTCCAGGTGAGCAAGATCATAAATCAAATCGATGGGAGCTTTGACCTGCCAGGCAAAATGTTCCGGGTGTCATCTGGGAGAATGCGGCAGCGAAGCTGTTGTTTAAATGTCTACCTATTTTTTTATTGGGACTCCCATAACGTGTCTACCAAGTCTAATGTTTAGACTTGATAAAAAAAAAAAAAAAGGTTCGGCTTCTCTAACATGACTATCCCAAATCCCTTCCTATTTAGCTTAAAGTCTGACATTACTTTCTATTTTACCACTCTGCTTTCTTCCTAGCGCCTTTCTTAACTTGTAATTATTTAGATTTTTGAATGGGTTCACTTACTTCTTTTTCTCTTTTCCCTATGAGAAAGTAAGCTGATTGATTGTAGAGACTCTGTCTTCTCGTTAATCACTGTGTTGCCATTATCCAGTATGTCTAATGTATATTAAGTGTGCTAAATAAATTTGTTAAGTGATGAATAAATGAAGGAATTAATGAATTAATGAATATGCTACTTATTGTGGCCCCCATAAGGGATTTTAAGAGTCAGATGAACTTTGGTCTCAGTTTATGTAAAACTTGAAAGTCAACTGATATATATATAAATATTTAAAATATTACCTATATTATATATGTATATTATGTATGTTTATTATATATACATATATCTATAGGTGCATGCATATCAAAAATACATATATACATAGGTGTATGAATATATATGTGTGAGTGTGTGTGCATGTATATATATATGTGTGTGTGTGTGTGTGTATATGTATATATATAATTTGTTTAAGATGTTTCCTTTCTGCTTATGGAGACAGGAAGATGAACACACCCTATTTTAAAACTAGTTTTCCCTATACTAACATTTGCAGATTAAGAATGAAAAGACCCAAAAGCAACTATAAGAAGCTTAATTCTCCAATACCCCTAATACCTCCCAATGGGCTCAGTTCTCTGTCTAACCTGAGGGAATAATTAGCCCCATCTTAAAGCTCCTTTGTCCAGATTTCCCCAAGAATTGCTGAAGCTGCAAAGTTCCCCACGTGGGAACTCATAAAACTGCAAGATCCAGACGGCCTAGAGGATTTGATCCATTGTTAGTTTCCTTTCACACTTCCCACATTTGAAATATCTTAGTTCTCTTTGCTCTTGATGAACTTTTTTTATTCTCATGAAGTATTTTTCACTCAACAAAACTTCCTCTTGCTAGTTTTTTCTGTGGCAGAAGCTCATCACCAATTTGTGGTTTTGGAAAAGTGGGGAACAAAGTGGTTGGGGGCCCAAGAAAGAGAAAAGGAAAGGACATAAACTGGCTCCCCATTAAGGTCAATGCCTGATTCTCATTAGAAACATCTTTTTTATTCTTTTAGACCCTAGAAACATAGCACAGCAGTTATTTTAATGGATGATCTAATTCATGCCGCTGCCTCCAGGAAGAATAAAATATAAACCATACAAGATAAGTAAGCCTATTCTTCAAAGTGACCAAAGGAAAAGCTTCCACAATTTTCTGACTGCAAACTTACATGAAGAAATAATTTCTTGCTGTTAGCTTAGATTCTTTCCTTCCTTCTGTCCTTCCTTCCTCTCTCTCTCCTCCTTCCTCCCTTCCTCCTCTTTCTCTTACTCCTTTTCCTCCTCTTCTTCTTCTTTTTCTTCCCTCTTTCCCTCTCCCTCTCTTAGTCATAAACATTGGTATTCAAATTCTTACTAGCTATGGGACTTTCTTATCCTGTCAAGTGAAAGCAATGCAGTAAAGCTGAACTTTGAGAAGCCTTCATGAAAATTGAGTAGAACAAATTGTATCACTCATAAACTTATTCAAAATATATTGAACATATCGAATATCTAATAACTTGCCATTATAATGACCTTATTCAACCTTTCTTTCACGGTTATTACAATCACAATTCTTTCCCATTTCTTAAAAAAAAGTATGTCTAATATTTTCATGCTTTCACTCATTGATTCAACAATTATGAATTGCTTTCTTATTGTGTGACTGGCATATGTTAGGTGCTTGTTATACAGTGCCACATAAAACAGCTCCTCCTCTCATGTAGTTTACAATCTAGTTGAAGAAATTGGCATTCAATCAGTAAACACACTAAAAGGACATACTTATAAGTTAGCTGATGAGTGCAATTTAAGAAAAGTTCAGTTTATTATGGTTAGAAGGAAATAATTATATTGGGGAAAGTCAGGGAAAGGCTCATTTTTGACCATGTTAATGGTCTTTATTTTCCCTCTCTGGGCCTTTCTAAAGTCTTTACAATTCAACCAGTTTTTAGAAAATTAAACTGGTAACTTAGACTGAAATATTTCAGGCTTAAGTAAAATAAAGAAAATGGAAACACTAAAGTTCCATGATCTTTTTAACATGTCCATCAGAGCAAAGCGTTAGAGCCTTTGTCCACCAGGCAGACTAGCTTTTCAAAGATGATTTTGCAATAGTTTAAATCAAAGAACACTAAGCAGAAAATAGGCACTGATTGGAAGAATCTTGTTATGGCAGAGAAAAAGCCACAAAGATCTAATGGTGCAAACAGTACATTGACGAACAATAGAAAAATTTAAACTCAAAATGTTTTAATTTCTAAAATTCTGCATTCATTGTAGAAGTGTCAGTCTGAAAATAAGTGGTTTGTACAAAATGTACATATTAAGAATATTTCTAAAGCTGTACAAATATTTTTGAGCCTATGCAGAAACCTGGATACATCTTCTTATGGACTACTTAATTTATGGATTACTGGATGACCTAATGCAAAGGTAGTCCGAAGTGAAGACAGTAAGATGTTGAGAAAAAAAATCACACACAAAAAATTTAATTGTAATGGCCCATCCATTGTGGTGAGGCTATTTTCAACTGCTGGGTTGAAAATAGCCTCACCAAGTATGCAGCATACTTCCCATACTTATTAATGAAGACAGAAATAATAATATAAATACATAATTGTTACACAGTTGATGTGTACCTATGTCTTTATCTGTTCAGCTATCAATCTATGTAGTAAATATTGAAGAGTTTGAAAAGCTAGGAATATTATAGACCATTTAATCAGGCTTCTCTCGATTTATAGTTGAGAAAACTGAATACGTACCAACATGTCTCAGATCTTAAATCCACCCCAGAGTAGGTCCCTTCCTTCCACAGTTCAAAAGTCCGCTCATTTCCTACACAAGAGTTAAACTATGAACCGTGATAATCTTCAGTGAACTATTTATGCTTTTGGCCATTAGTCTTAACTAAGAATTAAGACTAAATAATATTATGACTGAACATTAGTAAATTCTGCAGAGCAGTCTATTCAGTCTTCCCTTCATATTCATTGTACAGCAGTAGGGATGGGTGCACACTTTATGTAGCAGAATGGCGCGTCTGAAGTAAGTAGGAAAATGGCTCTTTTTCAGAGTAAATAAGAAAAATACTTGACATTAATCCAAAATCATATTTCTAAAATATGTCTCCAAAGCCAGTAAAAAGATCTGTAAGCAAAATATTCACACATATTCAGGGTAATACACTGAACTGAAGACAATGCAAAAATAATTTTTATAAAATTAAAACCATGAAATATTCATAATGGTGAATTCACTATTGTTCACTTAAATGTATATTATCATTTTAGTTATTATAATTGTAATGTCTGCACAAAGGTCAATAAGACATTATAAAAAAGTATTTAACAATTTCCTAATTCCAGATTTTAACAAATTCCTTGTTACTTTCCATACTTAAGTAAAATTGTAAAAAAGGAAAAAAAATGAATTTTTTTATGCTGTATGGTAGGGGTCACATTTCATTCTTTTTCATGTGATTATCCCATTATTTCAGCACCGTTTGTTGATTTTTGGGGGGTGGGGTGGGGGAGCGGGGAGCGCATGGGCAAGGTTAAAAAAAGAATCGTTTTTTGGCTTCAAATTATATCAACAACTGTGTCTTTCTTTTTAAATTCTAGAGGAAAAGTGTAGGATGAAAGAAAAATTGAAAGGCATAAACAATAATATTTAAATCAAATATATGCCTATAATCCAAGATTTGGGCATATGTCTTGCATTATTACATGCATGTGACTTGCTTAAGTTATGGCTAGCTAGTGAAAAAACCAAGTACTTACGCCTGAGTCTTTTGCTTGTACCTTGGCGTCATAACACCTAGTAAACATTGAGGCAGGGAGTACTTGAAAAAACATGAACAAAACTAATGCCCATAGAGTATGCACTTAAATATATGTGGCTATTTTTTTGTATGTTTTTAGTGGAAGAATACCATTATTTTTTACAAAAGGAGATCTTTTCTCAGGTACTGATAGAGAAAAACTGACAAGTTGTTTTGTCAGTAACCCACAAACACATAAACCCATTAACAGGCCTTTCACCTACAAAAATGTAAAAGGAGACGTTTCAAATTTGAGATCTAAGGGGCAATTCTTCACTTCCTATGACTAATATGTACATTTCAGGAAAGCAGCCCTAACTTCTACCCACCCACTTCTACACCAAATGCTACCGACAAGCATTTAATTTGTCATTTCACTTATTGAATCCTGTCAGAGCTAATGATCCCTTTTTATAACAAATATTTTATAATACCTCTTCTAATCTGAAATGAGCTTCTTAGGTAATAAAATTTACAGTCACAAATAATTTCAATGCAACCTGCAAAGTGAAGGAGAAATAGTACCAGTTCTGTATTTCAATATGATCATGACCTCGCTAGAAGACATGATGAAGTAGTCAAATGTTTATTTCCATGCTTAGAATACCACGAATATGACTTTAGAAGTATTCACTGAAGTCGTCCTGGCAATTTAAACAGACAAGGAGCATTAGTGTCAGTGATGTAATTTTCTGAAATGATAGCCTACTCTTGGGAAAGTTCCAAACAAAACAAAATATAATCTTCCCTCCATTTACACGGCTGTTGCATTTCTGGAAAATGCAATGTATGTTAAAACCATGCAAAAGTGTTTTGAGATTTTTTTTAAAGGAGGGTTGGATATTAGGCTCAGATAATTGTAAAAAGGTGTTTCGCATACATGAATGTAGAGGGAGACATTTGGTAGCTGTGAAGGATGCAGGACAATCCTTTGTTGTGTAGGACGGCCCCGTGCATTGCAGGACAGCCAGCAACCCTGGCTTCTGCCCACAGTATAACTGTATCACACTCTACTCTTGCCAGTACTCCCGGTTGTTGAGTGACCATTGAGAGCCATGGACCTAGCTCAAGTCCAGCATAACTGACAGAGAGCCAAAGAGGGGTGTACAATTCAGCACTAAGAAACCATAACATCTAAGGTGAAGAATAAAAATGGTTAAAAAAAAAAAAAGCAGTTAAGAGGAAGAATAGCACTAACACAAATATAGTTTTTAAGATATTTGGGAAGATTGAGGAAGAAAGCAATTGTATGATACAATCAACAGGGAGTAAACCGAAATGTCCTTAAACCAGAGAAAAAATGTTTAATATGTTCTAAATCTATCCAAATATTGACTATAACATTAATATAGTTCAGGAACTGTCTGAATCAACTATTTCATAATTTTAGAGTCCAGTAGAACACTGAACAGAATCCAGAGACGAGCAGGAGGAAAAGGATGGTAAATCCCAGTAAACTGTTCTCTCCATGAGGCTGCTACCAGCACCCATACCCCACTCCTGGGTAAGCAGCAGTACGGTCTGGCCTTGGTGTAGCTTGCTAGTGCCAGAGAAACACAAATATCCAGTTCCCCAAGATCTGGGGGACAGTGCAGGCTGCCTGCTGATCATTGCTTTTGATTAGCTACTTCAAATTTCTGGTAGCCCAATTTCAAGGTGAACCATTCTTACAACTAGCACTGAACAAAGCAGTGGAGAAGACACAAAAATAGTATACTTTTCCAGAGCTGTGAAGGAGAGCTGAAGTGCTGCATTTGTTGGAAAGGTGCTGAGTCAAGAAAACAGCTTTGGGGGTCCACAGAACAAGCTCTTGTTTCCCTTTCCAGCCCCTTCCTCAACCCCTCTTCAGGGCAGTTTGGAGTCAGCCAGTGCTTCCTTTATGAGTCCCTGGCCTTGCATCCTGGGAAAGACTGCCTGGGAAACTCCTCTACACTGTCTCCCATCCTTCTAGAATTTTCCTTCCTGCCAAAAGCAACATGAAACTACCAAAGCAGTGTAAGAAACAACTGAGGGAAGAAGCATGGGGCAGAGGCTTACCTACTTTGAGTCTGGAGGGGAACACCCAAGAGAATGAGGAGGTCTATTTTCTGAGAAGTAGAGGGGGCATTCAAATTCCTGTAAACAGGACAATGTCCAAGGCCACTATCAAGCACAAGCCCAGGACAAGACAGAGGCTCAGAAAAGACAGGGAGGAAACTCTCCCTTGCATTCACTGTTAAATTTAATCCCCATGGCAACTACAAGGAAAATCTATTGAGATAGAAATAATAAGCGGCTCAATAAAGTACAGTGCAAAAAATAAAATAAAATAAAATATATCTGAAAGCAAGTATTAATGGAAGAATTGACTGACAAAAAATGTATAAGATTTGCAAAGACTAAATAGCAAAATTATAGAAGTACTGCATTACAGCAGTGCCATTAAATGTAAAAGGATTAAATTCTCCACTCAAAAGGCAGAGATTGGCAGAATGGATTAAAAAAATAACAAAGCATGACACAACCATGTGCTGTTTACCAGAGACTATGAGACTCACCATAAATACAAAGGTACAGTATGTTGAAAGTGAACAGATTATATATATTGCAAGTAGGTAAACTAAAACAGCTAGGGTTGCACATACTAATATCAGATAAAAACAAGGGACAAATACTGTCATTATATGCCAATAAATGGGTCAATTCAAGAAGAGTACATGACAATTATAAATATATATGAACCTAACAACAGAGCCCCAAAATACATGAAGCAAATACTAACAGATTTGGAGGGAAAAATTGATGTTTCTACATTAACAGTATTTCTTTCACATACCACTTTCAATAATACATAGAACACATCATCAGAAAATCAATAAACAAATGTGACTTGAATGATAATCTAAACCAACTAGACTTAACATATATATATATAGAACCCTTCACCCAACAACAACAGAATATGCATTCTTCTCTAGTGTAACTGGATCATTTCTTCAGGATAAACTATGCATTAAGTCACACAAAAAAAATCTCAATAAACTAAAAACCAATTGCAATAAAAAAAAATGGGTCATCTCCAACAACAATGGGATCAATCTAGAAACGGATAAAAGGAGGAGAAATGGGAAATTCACAAATGTGTGGAAATTAAACAACATATGCTTAAAAATGGCTTAAAGAGGAAATCACAAAGGAAATTAGGAAATATCTTGAGCCAAATGAAAATTAAGATAAAATACAAAAGACTTAAATGATGCAGGAAAGACAGTGCTGGGAGGGAAATTTATATCTCTAAATGTTTACATTTAAAAAGAAGAAATATTTCAAATCAGAGGCCTAACCTCAGAACTGGAAGAATTAGAGAAAGAGAAAAGTAGAACAAACTAAACCCAAAAGGGAAAGAAGGAAATTACAAAGAAAGAAAGGAATAACAAAGACTGAAGCAGAGTAAATGAAATAGAGAATTGAAATAAAGCAAGAGAGAGAACAAAAAGAACAAAAAATTGGTTCTAAGAAAATACTAATAAAATGAACTAATTTAGTAGACTGATGAAGGAAAAAAGAGGCCACAAATAACTAAAATCAGAAATGAGAAGGGACACATAACTATTGATCCCACTGAAGTCAAAAGGACTATAAGAGACAAATTAGTTAACCTAGATGAAATGGACAAATTCTTAGAACATACAAACTATCCACAGTGACTCTAGAAAAAAAAAGATTTCACCAAACAAATAATCAGCAAATAGATCAAATCAAAATAAAAAACCTTCCAACAAAGAAAAAAAGCCAAGGACCAGATGTCATCACAAAAGAATTTTACTAAATGTTCCAAGAAGAATTAACACCAATTCTGCCCAAATTCTTTCAAAAATTTGAAGATGAGGGATCACTTCCTAATTCATTTTATGAGGTCAAATCATACTCATACAAAATCCAGATAAAGATTCTACAAGAAAAGAAAATTACAGACCAATATGTCTTATGTATATAGATGCAAAAATCTCAACAAAATATTCAGAAACTGAATACAGCAGCACATTAAAAAATCATACACCATGATCAAGTCAGATTTATCCCAGCAGCACATTAAAAAATCATACATCATGATCAAGTTGGATTTATCCCAGATATGCAAGGGAGGTTCAACACAGAAAATAAATTAATTTAATACATAACATTAACAGAATGAAGGAGAAAAGCCACATGATCAAATCAGTTGATGCAGGAAAGGCATTCTACAAATTCTAAGTCTAATACCCCTTCTTTTTTTCTTTTTCTTTTGTCTTTTTTTTATTACTTTTTTTCCTAATATCGCTTCTTGATAAAAGCGTTTAGCAATGTAGGAATAGAAAGAAACATTTTGAACATGCAAAGGGCATATATGAAAACCTATAGCTAACATGATACATAATGGTGAAAGACTGAAAATTTTCCTTCTGAGATCAGAAATAAGATAAGGAGGCCATTGCCATCACTGTTATTCAATGTTACATTGAAGGTTATAGCCAGAGAAAATAGGCAAAATAAAAAGGTGTTGAAATTCTAAAGGAAGAAGTAAAACTTTATTATCAGTTGACATGATCCTATATAAAGTAAATCCTGAAAAATCCACAACAAAACTAATAGGGTTAATTAATGAATTCAATAAAGTGGCAGAGTATGAGATCATTTGTGCTCCTGAACTCGTAATGAACAATCTGAAGAAGAAATAAGGAAAAAAATTCCATTTGCAATAACAAAAAAAAGAATCAAATATCTAGGAATAAATCCAACCACGTATGTATTTATAAGACTTACACACACAAAAAAATCTATAAAACCTTGCTAAAATAAATCAAAGACCTAAATAAATGGAAGAACATTCCATGTTCATGGATTGGAAAATTAAATATTAAGACATCAATTCTATCCTGAAATGATTTGCAGATTCAACAGAATCCAAATAAAAATTTCCAGCAGGTTTCTCTGTGAAATGGAAACAGCAATCATCAAATGTATATGGAATTGCGAAGGGTGCTGTTCTAGTTTGCTAGCTACCGAAATGCAACACCCCAGAGACAGATTGGCTTTTAATAAAAGGGGATTTATTTTGTTAGTTCTTCAGGGAAAAGGCACCTAACTTTCATCTGAGGTTCTTTCTTACATGCGAAGGCTTGGGATAATCTCTGCTGGCCTTCTCTCCAGGCCTCTGGGTTCCAATAACTCTCCCTGGGGTGATTTCTTTCTGTATCTCCAAAGGCCTGGCCTGAGCTGCGAGTGCTGAGATGAGGTATGCTGAGCTGCTTGGGCTGTGCTATGTCGTGCTCTCTCATTTAAGCACCAGCCAATTAAGTCAAACGTCATTCATTGCAGCAGGCACGCCTCCTAGCCGACTGCAGATGTAATTACAACAGATGAGGCTCACGTACCATTGGCTCATGTCCACAGCAAAAGAACTAGGTGCCTTCACCTGGCCAAACTGACAACTGAATCTAACTACCACAGGTACTGATTAGCCAACGCTGTCTTGAAATAGAACAAAGGGCTCATGTTTACCAATCTTTGAACGGCTCATGCTTGCCAATCTTTAAGCTTATTACAAAGCCACAGTAATCAAAACAGCATAGTACTGCAACAAGGACAGTGGAGTGGAATCAATAGTTCAGAAATCTACAGTGACATTTATGGTCAATTGTTTTCTTACAAAGGAACAAAAGCCACTCAATGGGAAAAGAATAGTCTCTCCAACAGTCTCTGCCAATGGTGCTGGCAGACTTGAATCTTCATATGCAAAGAATAAGGGTGTATTCCTATCTCAACACCATATACAAAAATCAACTCAAAAGACCCAAATTTAACAGTCAGAACTATAATTCTCCTAGAAGAACATCTAAGAAAGCCTTTCCAGGGACTGGTGCTAGGCAATGGTTTCTTAGACTTCATACCCAAAACATTAGCAACAAAAGAAAAAAACAGATTAATAGGATTTCATCAAAATTAAAAACTTTTGTCCATTAAAGGACTTTATCATGAAAGTAAAATGACAGCCTACAAAATGGGAGAAAATATTTGGAAACCATATATCTGATAAGGGTTTAATACCTAGAATTTAATATTAAAAATCCTACAATTCAACCACGAAAAAAGACAAACAACTCAGTCACAAATTGGACAAAAGACTTGAATAAACATTTCTCCAAAGTTACACAAATGGCCGAAAGCATTAGAAAAGATGTTCAAAATCAACAGTCATTATGGAAACATAAAACAAAACCACAATAATATAACTTTTCACATCAACTAGAATGGCTAGTATTTAAAAAAAAGGAAAATTGCAAGCATTGAAGAGGATGTAGAGAAATAAGAACACGTATCTATTGCTGTTGAGAATGTAAAATATTGCAGCCCATGTGAAAGACAGTCTGGCTACTCTTCACGTAGTTGAGTTTAGAATGACCATGTGACTCAGCAATCCTACTCCTATGTATTTACCCCAAATAATTGAAAACAGGAACTCAAACAGGTATTTTCATACCCATGTTCATAGCAACATTATACACAATCATCAAAAGATGGAAGCAACCCAATTGTCCATCAAATGATGAATGGATAATCAAAATATGGCAATTACACCCAATAGAATATTATTCAACTATAAAAAGGGATGAAATTATGATACATGGGGCAACATGGATGAACCTCAAAAACATCATGTTGAGTGAAATAAATTAGACACAAAAGGGTAAATGTTGTATGATCTCATTGATATGAAATGATTAGAATAGCAGAATTAAATGGTCAGAATATAGAATGTAGGTTACTAGGGGATGGAATGGGGGTAGGGAATAGGGAGTTAAGGCTTGAAATGTGCAGAGTTTCTATTTGGAATGATGGAAGGAAAGTTTTGGTAGTGAGTGTTGGTGATGGAAGCACAACATTGTGAGTGTAATTAACAGCACTGAATTGTATGTTTGAATGTGATTAAAAGGGGAATTCTTATGTTGTATATATGTTACTAGAACAAAATGTTTTTAAAAATCATTGGAACTATACAACACAAGCAGTGAATCTTAAGTTAAAACAACACACTACAGGGCAGGCCACGGTGGCTCAGCAGGCAAGAATGCTTGCCTGCCATGCCAGAGAACCTGGGTTCAATTCCCGGTACCTGCTCATGTAAAAAGGAAAAAAACAAAAAACAAAAAACTACAGTTAATAGTACATTTATAAAAATATGCTTTCATAACAAATGTACCTCACCAAAGCTCTGTGTTAATAATAGGGAGATGTACGGGAATCCTGTATTTTATGAATGATTTTTCTGTAAACCCACAAATTTTCTAATAAGAAAATTACATTTACAACATACAACAAGCAACCTGTTCCAGCTATATAAATCTGTGCACCAAATTATCCCAAACTTTGTGGCAACAAATAACCATTTATAGGCGCACACATTCTGGTGGTCAGGTTTTGGAAAGGTGTGGCTGGGGAGTCCTCACTTGGAGCTGAGCATGTGATTGTGTGCTGATTTGAAAGGATTTATGTAACTTAGAAAAGCCATGTTTTTTTTGTTTGTTTGTTTGTTTTTAATTTGCATATGGGCAGGAGGCACCAGGGATCGAACTCCAGACCTCCAGCACGGTAGGTCGGAGCTCTGCCTGCTGAGCCACGGCAGCCGCCCAAAGCCATGTTTTAATCCTAATCAGTCTTATGGGAGCAACGGTTTCTTCTAATTCCTATTCCATACTATAGGTTGGAAACTTGATTAGGTTATCTCCATGGAGATATGACTCAATCAATTGTGGATATTAAACTTGATTAGATGGAGATGTGTCTCCACTCATTCTATGTGGGACTTGATTAGTTTACTGGGATCCTATAAAAGAGGACACATTTTAGAGAGAGTTCCTTCTGAGAACAAGGACCGGGCCGCAGAACCACGACAGAAGGACAAGAGAACCACAGAGTCCACCAGCCAATGACCTTTGGAGATGAAGAAGGAAAACACTTCCCAGGGAGCTTCATGAAGCAAGAGGCCTTGAGAGGAAGCTAGCAGGTGCCACCATGCTCACCATGTGCCTTTCCAGCTGAGAGAGAAATGCTGAATGTCATCGGCCTTTTTGAACTAAGGTATCTTTTCCTGGATGCCTTAGATTAGACATTTCTATAGACTTGTTTTAATTTGGATAATTTCACAGTCTTAAAACTGTAAACTAGCAACTTATTTAATTCCCGTTTTTAACAGTCATTCCATTTCTGGTATATTGTATTCCAGCAGCTGGCAAACTAGAACAGATTGCAATCAGATGACAATGGAGCTGCAGTCTTCTGAAGAGCTAATTGGGTCTGGAAGATCCATTTCCAAGGTGGCTCACTTACATGGCAGCAGGTGGAGCCAGTTGTCCTCCACAAGGGCCTCTCCTTGGCCCATCTCTGTATGCTTACCTAGCAGCACAGAGGCTGGCCTCCCCAAATGGAAGCAATGCAAGAGGCCAGAGCAGATCCAGCAATGACTTTTATGGCCTAACCTCAGAAGCCCCACACCATCACTTCTACTTTCTCCATAGACCACACAAGACTAAACCTGGCTCAACTTGGAAGAGGGGTACACAGACTGTGACAACAGGAAGCCATGAGTCATTGGAGGCCATCTTGAAGGCTGGGTTCTACAACCAGAAGATATGTTTATGTAACTAGACCATCAACAAACATAAAACCAAGAGATAAAGCTACAGGATTCAAAGCTGTTGTCCATGAGGTAAAGCAATGCCAAATGAGTTTTTCAGTTTAGAGATCCACAAACATAAGAATCTTTTTAAGTGCTAATTACTTGGAGGAGAATAGGGGGAGAAAAAACAGAAGTACATCTCTAATTCAGTTGTCAAGATTTTTTTCATGTTTTAACTGGGCAGTAAAACTCAGTATAATATCTCATAGCAAAAATAACTTACAAAGAAATGTCGGCTGCCAATAGTACATGACTTTCATTTCACAGATAGTTCAGTGGCATGAATAACCTATCAAAATGGTAAATGCATTTGGAATTAACAAGAGGGAAACTAGTTTGCAGCATAAACTTTAAAAATGGACTCCCTGTTTTGGAGTATATAAATTATATATATAATTAAATAAATAATATAATAATATGTTGTATAAATATATAATTTTATAATTATAAATGAAAGATGTGATTATAATTATGTAAATAATGTATGTTAATTTTGGCATAAAAACATAGTAGCCAGAGACTTGGACTTGTGGGTTCTGTTTTTATATTTTTATTAAGAAATATCCATACACATACAATCCAACCATATACAATCAATGGCTCACAATATCACAACCTAGTTCTGTATTCTTCACCATGATTATTTTGTTGAATGGCGTAGTGCTAACTTTCCTTTCTTCTGTGCTCTAACTCTGAGTCTTAGGGGCCATGCCTTACGTTTCAGAGAATGGCTAGGTTATATACATATGATATAGCTCAGTATCTCAGAAATTAGAAATATCAGTTACAACTCCTGAATATATGTGACTGCTGTAAGAGTTGAAAATCTAGGACCCTTTACATGAGGCCCCAACCTGATACCCTATGGTCTCGACTTCAATTCTCTGAATTTGTAAATTATAGTTAATCCATATGAGTGAGGCATGATAATATTTGTCTTTTTGTTTCTGACATTCTATTCAACATGGTGAATATATTTGGAATTAATAAGAGGGAAAATCATTTGTAGGGTTAAATGTAAAAATGGACTCCATATTTTGGAGTTTAGACATCCTGTGTTGTAATTACTTTTACCCTGGATAAATCTTTTGACATATCAGTATAGATTATATATATTATTATATAAATAATATAATAATATGTTACATAAATACATAATTTTAAAATTATAAGTTAAAGATGTAATTATAATTACATAAATAATATATATTATTTTTGGCATAAAATCATGGTATCCCAGACTTGGACTTGTGTTTTAATTAAAATAAATAATTTGGACAAGCTACTGTTTCATCCCAATTAGTCATATATGTAAAGCTGTGGCCTTTATTGAAAGCAGAGTTGTACTACCATTTAAACTGCTGCAACAAAGGGAGGAGAGTTTGATAGAAAATGCTTTTCCTGGTTGCCAGTGGCAATGGAAAACTCTCAGGCTGTGCCTCTGTGTCCCGCCCACCCGGTGGCCTGACCTAAGGCTTCTTTTCGTCCAGATATTCTGTTTTCAAAGAGAGAAACCCTACTTTGCAAAGAGCCCAAACTAGCAGAATTAACCTTCTTTGATGCACCTATTTCCTCTGGGTTGCGTTTACCTAAAAAATTTTACACACGGAAAAGAAAGAAAGAAAAGGATATTCAGCTACAACACAGAAATGAGATTTGTGTTGTCACTTCCTTTTAAGTATCTTAAAACATGGCTGAATGGAGAAGGATTATGGAGCAGTGAAATACTGTTTAAAATATTCAGTGTCTGAATAGCAGGAGGCATTTATCAGAAAAATAACCGTGAACCGAAGAAACAATTCTTTTGCTGAATGCAACTACATCTACCCTTAATTCTTCATCATATATATTATATGATTCTAATTATAAATTAGAATTATGAAATATAAAAGACTTTACTTTCAGAAGAGCAGTAGTTTTCATTAGAGTTTGATTGTTAACATTTGTCATAATTTTTAAAGAAATGAGCCAATGTAGCATAACCATTGACCACAAGCTTTTCTGAGTCTTTTCCTTCTGAAGAATGAAGGTAAGGCCTTCAGCAGATTTTACAGATTTTACAGTATAAACCCTGAATGTGTTGATTTATTTTTTAGGACTAGGTAAGGACATCATTTTTGTTGTCTATTTTTCATTAGCAGAGATTTATATGGGTAAGGTATTGATATTAGGTGAATTAGTTGACTATTAGTGAACAGAAAAGAAGCAAAGAAACAGTATGGTTTATAATATTTTATAAAAGTGAGATTTGTAATCAGAAAACTTAGATTTTGATTGCAAAGCAGTTACTACTAAATGTGTGATGTGAGAAAAGTCACTTCATCTCTATTAATGCCCTTCTTTACCCATATACACGTAATAGTATTCAAGTCTCTAGGATTATACTGTGAATCTACTGTGCTAACTTGTTTTTAACACAGGAGAAATCCTCAATAAAATGGTGTTGAGGGCAGGCCACAGTGGCTCAGAAGGCAGACTTCTCGCCTGCCATGCCAGAGACCCAGGTTCGATTCCCGGTGCCTGCCCATGCAAAAAACAAATGGTGTTGAAAGAATGAAATACATGTGGTGAAGAAGCAGTGGGGAGAGTGCTCCAGCCTGGATGGAGAGGATGGGCTTGCTTGAAATTGGTGGAGCAAAGCCACCAGGAAGCCCTTTGAATGTAAAACCAAGGAATCTTTCCAGAAACTATTCTTCTAAGAGAAAAGAGGATAAGGCACTTGAACCAGGTTGTAGACAGTTGTAGACAGCAGCAAATCAGAGTATATTCTGTTAACCTCAAGGACTTGTATCTAAAGTAGAAGCTACATGTAAACATCAGAGGCAAAAATATAAGCAATGGTTTCTCTGAACTCCATGGGAAGCATTTGGTGCTTGTAGCGAAGTGTATATGAGAGATTTCCAATTACTGAGAGACCCTTTTCTCTACTTCTACATGGAAAACATCATGGGTTCAAGTGACTCCCGAAAATACAAAGGAGCAGAGAGCACCAGGGTTCAGTTCTGCCCAGCAGAGGTGGCTAGAGGGGGGATGGGAAAACAGCTCACTGGACACAGACATGAAATTTTCATGGTGGCTTCTAACGGAAGTGAGCCCTCAGACCAGTATAGGCTCACAGCTGAAACACTTCAGGCGACCAAACATAGAAATAGCATTGATAATAGTATATGTTACATGGTATAGTTTTCAGGTATTTATCAATGCAGAGTATCAGAGAACAAGGCCAGGGGTATGTTCTGAATTGACAATATACATTAACATGTGCCAATGCTAAGGCATCTGAAGTAAAGAAACATTTAAGTCAATTAATCCTAGTTCTTGCTAGTTACTTGTCAATGGATTGTACTCCCAGCCCACCACTACCTTTCAACCTGTTTCATTTCCTACAGGACAAGAGTGCTCCAGAGAAAATGTTTGGGAAATATTACTCAGGAGTAATCCTTTCTGGAAAGGAGGACTGGACTCATTCTCCATCCCTGAGGAAGATGTAACCATTTCCCAAATGGACAGCAGAGGCAGGTGTGATCTACTGTCCAGTGGGAAGCATCAGGAAGGGCTCATGCTTGCCTTGTGTGAAAGGAGTAAGAAGAAAAATGGTCAAAGATAAAACTGGAGAGAAATGGAAAATAAAGCCATCTGGAAGTAAGAAGAATAGACTTGTTACAACGAATTACTTCAAGATATGAAAAAAATAGTCTCAGGAACTGGAATTTTCTAAAAAATTCAATAAAAGGGCCTCTTTGAAATGAGAACAGAAAGCTTAGGAAAATACCATCAGGGTAGGCTAAAACATGAAGATGGATTAAACACGGTAGGCCCCAAGAAAAATAGGAAATGGCAGAATGGCAATCCATGTTCAAAGCAGCGAGGAGTAAAATTAAGACAACTGAAAATGAAGTCAATGGAATTCAAGGTAAATGTGAAAGACTGCCAGAATGCTTAGATAAGGTAAGAGGTTAAAAAAGAAAATTGAGATAGATCAGATTACTAAAGGATGGAAGAACGGAGAGAAAGCTAAAATTTATAGCTGTTTCTGAGGAGAAAGAATAACTTAATAACAAAAATTAAAAAATTAAGGAAAGCTTATCTGAACTGAAAAAAAAATTGTCTTTTAATATGAGCTCTTACTATATGCCAGATACTTTGCTAACTATTTTAGTTAAATTATCTCATTTAATTCTCAAAATAATCCTCTGTTTTTATTATTCTCATTGTAGAGAGCAGGAAACTGAGCCCTGGAATAGTTAAGTACTTACTAAACTGTTCCTGGGACTATATGAAATGAAATAAGACATTCTGAACACTAAATGCTTATATATTGAAAGAGCTAACCATAGATTCCAAGTAACGAATCAAATAAATTTAATCTAGGTTTTTGCAGTACTACAAAGTATTAAATAAAACTATGACAAGCATCCAAGCAGAATGAATATATTAATTATAAAAGGAGAAATTTCAAGTTGTTTCTGATATCTCTTGTAAAACACAAAATACCAGAAAACAAATGGAGCAATTATTACTGAGCTTTGAGAGAATAAGACAATAACTAATGTGTCTTTTTGTTTGAAGGCAACAGACAGGCAGAGGTTCATAAAATATATATATACATGTGGGGTCCTAGAGATGAATAAAAATGATTTGGATGACATAATATAATTGAAAATAGTTAACCATACAAGTAAACCTAACAACTGTAAATTTAACTTCAAAACTAAAGGGAAAGTTTTAAAAAGTGTTCTCCAGTGAGAAAATATATAATTTCAAATTTAGTAGCTTAGTGCATTTATCTGAGTCTAGAATAACAATGCTTCTCATGTATATGTGAAGAAAATTCAACCTTAATATTTTAAAAGATAAATTGCTTAAAAGTTATAGAGAATTGTGAAAAGTAAAAGCCAGAAAAGAATCTGTTAGGCAAAGGCAGAAGTTGTAATATCAATTCAGACCAAAAAAATTCAAAGTAAAAAGCATCATTTGGGAAAAAGAGAGTTACCTAGTACTGATAAAGAAGATATAGCAGCTGTGAAATTTTATGAGCAGAACAAATTTTAAGTCAAAAATGGGAGAAATATGAAATAAATGAGATCCCTTAAATACAGCTGCAGGGACTTTAAGATACATTTAAATCTTTTATGGCTTAAGTAGACTTCAAATAAATGAAAATAAAGACGATATGTATATTATCTAAATAAGCCTAATTAATAGTAAGTCTTTATACACTCCAAATACAATGGTCTATATACTTCAGAAAGTAACCAAACTGATATTAAAATGGTTTGATGTTAGTTTTTACTCTTATCCCTCTATACGTTTTGGCTTTTTTCCTATCACAAAAATTCAGTTTTTAAGTTGATTTTTAAATAAAAACTAAAATCAACATGAATAGCAATATTAAGGATGGGATCAGAAATTATGTACACTTTTTTTTTTCAAAACTTTCCAATATTTTGGAAGCCTAGAGCATTCTAGAATGGTGCCGCGCCTGGAAACCCGTTGGAGACCTGGGCTGAGGACAGCTCACTGCGTGGGGAATGCAGTGCACGGCTGGACGGCTCCGGTCCAGTCCTGGCTGCAATAGCTGGTCGTGCACCATCCTCATCCTCTGCGGCCTCACGTGGCTTGGTCCAACGGCCTTTGGGAACGCTGTGCTGTGACCCAGCAGTTTCTGGGAGTCCTGGTAGGGGGTCCTCAGACCAGCTAGGAAGTCTACCCTGTAAGATGATGCAAAATCGAAACAATAGGAGTTGCAAAAATAAAAGAAAAAAGCAACAGATGTTGAAGAGAAATCCATCAAGCAAATAGCATTTTAAAATTTCCCTGAGCAGAACGAAGACTCAAATTTTCAGAATGGAAAGCCTCGCTGAGTTTCAAGAAGGGCTCCCCCAAAAAAGACACATTCTAAAACTAAGTACAGGCTGATAAGATTCCCAAATTCCCGGAAGAAAGAGAACATCTTACACGTTTCCAGACAGGAAGAAGAGGCTATATAGGAAGAAAAAGAAAACACATTAGCATCGAACTTCTTATCTTTGGTCCTGGAAATAAAGAATGGAGTAAATTCTCACTCCTAAGCAAAAAGGACTGCATTTCAAGACTCCCAAAACCAAGATATTGGCCACTTAGCAGTTTGAAAAAGAGTTGAGTGTGGTTCTACGCGGACTCAAAAATATAAAAGAGATGTGTACCCCATCAGAAGAAATTACCAGAGCAAGTGTTCTAACCAGACAAGAAGTTCATCCAAATAAAAACCTCAAGAAAGGAGGAGAGAAGGTGAGAAAACGACTGTAAGCATGAACTTTGAAATATGTACAGATATACTAGGAGCAGCCAGGGTTAACTAATTCGGTGCCATTGGGGCATAAACAAATGAGATATGTTCAACTTGGGTATCATTTTTAGAGAACAGGCACTTGCCTGGGCTTTGTCTTTCACTCTGCCTGACGACTAGGAAATGAGAGAAGTGAGAGAAAACTTGTTAGTCCTCTGTTGAGGATGAGTCACCAAACCAGCCTTGAGCTGATCACATCTGGGCCATTCCTTGAGAGAGAATTAAAATATATCATTCAGTGTGGTGCATTTGGCATATATTAGGTTGAACCATATGAAGTTGCTGATATTCAAAAATAAACCTTGGAAACTATCATTTTCACATGGTTCTAATGGTTTATAAGAGTTCCTGTTTCACACAACATTTGAACATTTGTACTATAAAATCAAACCGCTTCTAGGTTTTGTTCTTGCCCCACTCTTTCCCTCAAGGAGGCTCTGAATGAGATCATTAACCAACCTTACTCATTGGGGTGAGTAGGATTTCTTTGTAAAGAAACGAGTAAACAGGGCTATGATGGAACAAAGAGGTGGTATGATTATATTCTGCCACCTGATATAAGGAAAGCCAGGCTTCAAGGATTCAGATGATTTTTCTTTATCAGATTTGCTTCAATAATAGGAAACAATTTTTGCAAGGATCTTTGCATTGTCTGTTCTTTCTCCTTGTTCTGCTCATTACGAATTTTTTCCTTGTATGCTTGATAATTTTTTATCATGTGTGATGCCTTTTTTTTTGGAAAAATTTTTGTGACAAATTTTTGATGACTAAGAATACTTTCAAGAGAAGGCATATTTCTCCTGAAAGTATTCACGTTTCTTTCTGCCGAGTACCTGGAGAAATTATCAATCAAGTATCATTTAAAACTAAATCACTAGTTGAATGTAGTTGATTAGCCCAGGTAATATGAATTGGTGCATAAAATCCATGAGTGTATTAACCCCTTCTTTTCTCTATTGCTTGGCTCAGGGTTGCGGCAGGTTTCTTCCCATTCCCTGGGAGGGCGGGGAATAGGGGTAGTTTAATTCCTGATCACCCTGATCCTGGGGATGTGGCTTTTTGCTGTTCCAGCCTGCAGGGGAGGGCTGCTCCCCGGCCCCCTGTGCTGGGCAGGCCCCCGGCAAGACTGCAGCCCCTAGACCCAACCAATCTCAACTCTGCAGCCCCTAGACCCAATCAGTCTCAACACTGCAGCCCCCAGCCCCAACCAGTCTCAACACTGCAGCCCCTAGCCCCAACCAGTCTCAACACTGCAGCCCCTAGCCCCAACCAGTCTCAAC
>PVIY010002729.1:41500-99810 GCA_004026745.1 Myrmecophaga tridactyla | reverse complement strand
CTCAACGCTGAAGCTCCTAGCCCCAACCAATCTCAACTCTTCAGTCCCTAGCCCCAACCAATCTCAACTCTGAAGGTCAAGTTCACCAGGTTCAGTATAGGCCCTCAGGATAAAAACAGCTTCATTTTTATCACTGCTCCAGGTTCCTGCGTTTTGTTAGAGGATGGTCTGGGAGGTCTCCTTATTTTTCCAGTTATTTAATTATTTTAAGGGTGTTTTAACAATAGTTCACTCAACATTTTAATTTATTTTCAGTAGGGGGATTGGTTCAAATAACTTAGCCAAATTACCAGTCATAAAGTTATCAATAAATGAAAACAAAGTCAACTATTGAATTTGCAAAGCTGTTGAGGAGTTAGTGAGAGAAGTATCTGGCACGTTCACCCACATCCCCACTATTTTATTTACGTCCTCTGATTTACATGGGGCTGAGTAGCCAACTGGAACCATGTTCACCAAGGTTCAAATAGTGTTTGAGAATTAAAATTCCTGTTAAAAACCCAATATCTCTTGATTTCCACACATTATGTTTGACACTTGAATGCCTCTGCTCTACAGCAAGGCTTTCCTTTATTGAATAACAAAATAAAACTCAAAAAATCTCTTCCAAATATGCTTTGCTTGATAGTTAAAATCTTTCAAAGACAGGAATTTGGGAAAATGGGTGAGATCATTTCAAGAGGAAAAATAACAAGATGAATTTACATCTCGCATGTATATGCCTTCTCCTGAAAGTATTCTTAGTCATCAAAAACTTGTCACAAAAATTTTCCCAAAAAGAAAAAAAGCATCACACATGATCAAGAAGTGAATTTACATTGTACTTCTTCAAGATATATAGATAGCCAGATTGAAATATTACTCAATGCTCAGGACTGCAAAATAACGATGGTCTGTGTGTGAGTGCAATGTGAACGTCCGAGTATTCGCCTGCCTCCCTCCTTTCCTTTTTCGTTAGATTTACTTTAAGAGAATTCACAAAGGAAATTCTTTGTGCTGGTGTTTCCTTCATGGACTGTTATGAATACTGGCACCATGGAGGAAAAATGTACCATACACATTCCTTTGAAGTTTGCATCGTTCCATGGGAAGGAACTTATGCAAATTGTCGTCACAGACAAAACATATCCTGATGACATCATGAGTTCACTGAAAACTTTCCAACTCTAAAAAAAAATGTTTTTTTTCCATCCTTCCCTCCCCCACCAGTAGCAGCAGGCACGTCCAGCTGTTGTTTGTACAAAAAGGAGTCTGCTGAAGCACCGCCCTAATTTTGCTGGTCTCACCCTTCGGCATATTTTCAGTGCATTGAAATCTGTTCCTCATGTTACGATCAAGGCCAGCGTGCTTTGTTCTGTAACTTCTTTCTGATTAAGATTTTCAAGAAGTGTATTAAAAATAATAAGCAAAGAATTCAAAACAAATGTGATTAAGGAAAATGCATATCCTTAGTTGCCATCCTAACAAAGTACTAAAAAATTGCAATCTGCTATAAAAATGAATATATAATTAAAATCCTCAGCCAAATAACAAAGGAAAATCATTAAGAATTTCAACATAATAAGATTTAAAACAAAATTTTAAGTTGATTTGGTGGTGAGAGTTGAAAATTTCATACTGCTTAGCTTCATCATTGTAGGTCTAAGCAGAAATTATTTTGGCCAATACAGATGGAAAATAGTGAATTCTATTATTTTCATCTTAGAGGAAAATATCCCCACCTACATCTTCATTATTCTGTGCCTAGTGACAGAATTTTTACCACTTAAGCCCAAAATCTTAAAGAAAATTTGCAGAAACATAGAGTAAGGTTTCCTGATTATATGACTAGGTATTAGGGCTGTACCCTATCAGACACAAAAGAAGATTCTGGGTTCCCCAAAGCAAGAACCACACATGTGTAACACAGTATCTAGCAAATAGTTACTCAGTGCATGAGGCTGCATGGATAAAGCACACATCCTAACTTGAATGTGTAAAAGTCTTGGAGAAATAGATAAAATTTAAGTTCATATTATTTCATAGTATTCCTTTTACATAAGCAAAACCGCAATCTGGCAAAAGAGAGTTGGTTGTTAAAAGATATTTTTATTACCCAGAAATTCTATAATAATTAACTGGACAAAGATTCAGGTGGCAAATTTCTATTCCAAGTCCTTAGTAGGCCTGTTCCTTCAGGAAAAGGACATAATGGTAACTTCCTAACAATCTGCACAAGATTTGAGAAAATGAAATAGTAAGAATGTTGGAAATAGTCAGAAATAGTAAGAAAATTAAATGAAAGCTAGTCTTAGCCTATGATTTTCCATTGGGCTTTTGGTCAGTATAACCTTTGCTTGGTTTCTTTTTCTATAAAATTAGAGTTAGTTGTGAATTGATGGTTTTCTAATTCTCAAAGCCACGCAGCCTCTGTTCAAAATGCCCCAACAGAGTGCCCAGCGTGGGAGCAGAGGAGCTGTTTATGCTTGAGGGCAAGTGGTGACAGCAGAACCCCACCTGCAGGCCCAGCTTCCCCGTGACAGCTGCTAAGCATGTCTTGGAACACAGCTCAGGAAGCAGTGCACTAGGCAATGAAAAGAGATTTTACAAATTTATAATTCTGGAAAGAAGTAAAGATGGATGGAACAGTGAAGGGGAGGGGAAAAGAAATAGAAAACATGCCTGTCTCTGAGTTCCCAGTGATTTTTTTTTAATTCCAAAAGTTGCAGGTTTACTGAAAAGTCACAGAGAAAATAGAGTTTCCATATGTCACCCCTCACATACACTTTTTTCCCTATTATTAACATTTTGCATTCGTGTGATACCTTGTTACAATCCATGCAACATTATTAACATAATTATACTATTCAGCATAATATTAAGTACAGTCCATACTTCACTGTCTGTGAAGGAAAGGATGATAGTCCTATGGTGTTTTTAAAAAGTTTTATTCTAGTAACATGTATATACCCTAAAATTTCCTTTTTGCCACATTCAAATAT
Organism: Myrmecophaga tridactyla; assembly: GCA_004026745.1. Taxonomy (NCBI): domain Eukaryota; kingdom Metazoa; phylum Chordata; class Mammalia; order Pilosa; family Myrmecophagidae; genus Myrmecophaga; species Myrmecophaga tridactyla. The sequence continues at coordinate 96,829 of PVIY010002729.1, read as the reverse complement.
AAAGTTCAGTTTTGTTCATTGTTTTCATAATGTTGTGCTACCATCACCATCCATTACCAAAACTTTCCATCTCCTTAAGCAGAAATTCTGCACCAATTAAGCATTAATTTCCCATTCTCTGTCTACCCCCTCTATTATCTCTATTACCCTGTCCCCATCTACTTTCTGACTCTATGAATTTGCCTATCTAATTATTTCATATGAATGAGACCATTCAGTATTTATCCTTTCAAGTCTGATTTTTTCACTCCAGCTGACCTCATCAAGGTTCTTCCATGTTGTCACATGTCTCAGAACTTTATACCTTCATAGGTCAAATAATATTATACTGTATGTATATATCACATTCTAAAAACAAATTAGTCAGTTGATGGACACTTGGATTGCTTCTGTCTTTTGACAATTGGGAATAATGCTGCTTTGAACATCGATGTGCAAATGTCTGTTCGAGTCCCTGCTTTCACTTCTTCTGGATGTACACCCAGGAGTGGGATCGCCAGATCAAATGGCAGCTCTGCGCTTAGCTTCCTGAGGAACTGACACCAATAGTGAATGAGTGTCCTATTTCTACTTATCATCCCCAACACCTGTAGTTTTCTGGTTTTTAATAGTGGACGTTCTTATAGGTGCGAAATGATATCTTATTTTGGTTTGGATTTGTGTTTCCCTAATAGCTAGTGAAACTTTTATTTCTTCTTTGGAAAAAAATGTCTCCAAGTCTTTTGCCCATTTTTTAATTGGATTGTTTATCTTCTTATTGCTGAGTTGTAGGGTTTCTTCATATTTTCTGGATAGTAAATTCTTATTGAAAATGTAGTTTCCAAATATTTTCTCCCAACGATAGGCTCTCTTTTCACTTTCTTGACAAAGTCCTTTGAAGCACAAAAGTATTTAATTTTAAGGAGGCCCCATTTATCTATTTTTTTATTTCATTGCTTGTGCTTTGGGTATAAAGTCTAAGAAACCACTGCCTAACATAAGATCTTGAAGATTCCCTACATTTTCTTCTGGGAGTTTTATGATCCTGCACCCTATATTTAGGTGTTTAATGCATTTTGCATTAATTTTTGTACATGGTGAGAAGGGGTTCCCTTTCATTCTTTTGTCTATGGATATCTAGTTCTCTCGGCACCATTTGTTGAAGAGACCATTCTATTCCAGTTGGCACCTTGTTCAAAGTCAATTAACCATAGATCTGAGGGTCTATTTCTGAGCTCTCAATTTGATTCCATTGGTCAAAATATCTATCCTTATTTCAGTATCATTCTGTCTTGAGTACTGTAGCTTTGTTATTAATGTGCTTTATCATCAGGAAGTGAGTCCCCCAACTTCTTTCTTCTTTTTCAAGAGGTTTGGCTATTCAGAATGTCCTTCCATTTATTTTCTTCTTTTATTTCTATTAGCAATGTTTTATACTTTTCTGTGTATAGGTCCTTTTTATATCCTCAGTTAAGTCTATTCTTGGATATTTGATTCTTTTACTTGCTATTGTCAAAGGAATTTTTTATTGATTTATTCCTCAGATTGTTCATTACTAGTGTATATAAACACTTCTGATTTCTATGTGTTTATCTTGTATCTTTCCACTTTGTGAAACCTGTTGATTAGCTCTAGTAGCTTTGTTGTAGATTTTTCAGGACTTTCTGTGTATAGGATCCAGTCATCTGCAAATAAGGAAAGTTTTACTTCTTCCTTTCCAATTTTGATGCCTGTTATTTCTTTTTCTTGCCTAAGTTCTCCAGCTGGGACTTCTAGCACAATGTGGAATAGTAGTGGCTGTGGGCATCTTTGTCTTCTTCAGAATCTTGGAGGGAAAGCGTTCAGTCTTCCACCACTGTGCACCACGCTAGCTGTGGATTTTCACATATGCCCCGTATCATTTTGAGGAAATTTTCTTCTATTACTATTTTTTCCTTAGTGTTTTTATTAAAAAAGGTGCTGAATTTTGTCAAATGCCTTTTCTACAACAATTGAGATAATCACTTGGTTTTCTCCCTTTGATTTGTTAGTGTGGTGTACTACATTAATTGATTTTTCTCGTGCTGAACTACCCTTGGAAACCTGAGTTAAAATCCACTTGATCATGATGTGTAATCCTCTTATGTGCTGTTGGATTAGATTTGCAATATTTGTTGAGAATTTTTTGGATCTATATTCATTAGAGAAATTGGTCTGTAGTGTTCTTTTCTTGTGATATCTTTATCTGGCTTTGGTATTGGAAAGAGATAAGTAGTGTTTCCTCCTCTTCAATTTTTTGGGAGAATACGAGCAGGATTGGAATTAAATCTTCCTTTGGTGACTGTTGATTCATATGTAACATTATCTAGTCCTGAGTTTTCCTTTGTTGGAAGGTTTTTTATTACTGATTTAATTATCTTTACTAGCTATTGGTCTGTTATGGTCTTCTATTTCTTCTAGAGTTAGTGTGGGGTGTTCATCTTTTTCTAGGAATTTGTCCATTTCTTCTAAGTTTTCTAATTTCTTGGCATACAATTATTCATGGTATCCTGTTATGATCCTTTTTATTTCTGTGGGGTCATTCTAGCTAAGGGTTTACCAATTTTATTGATTTTTTCAAAAAACAACTTTTAGTTTTGTTGATTCTCTCTGTTTTGTTTTTAATTCCCAGTTTCATTTATTTCTGCACTAATTTTTATTACTTCTTTCCTCCTGCTTCCTTCGGAATTAGTTTGCTGCTCTTTTTCTAGTTCCTCCAGATGTGCAGTTAGGTTTCCTTCCGACTTTGACTCTTTCTTCTTTTTTATTTTAGGCATCCAGGGCTATAAGTTTCCCTCTCAGCACTGCCTTCACTATGCCCATAAGTTTTTTGTTCTGTTTTGTTTTGTTTTTTGCATGGGCAGGCCCCGGGAAATGAATGCCCATAAGTTTTGATATATTGTATTCTCATTTTCATTTATCACCAGATATTTACTGATTTCTCTTACAATTGTTTCTTTTAACCACTGTTATTTAAGAGTGTGTTGTTTAACCTCCATTTATTTGTGTATTTCCTAATTTGCTGCCTGGTGTTGATTTCCAGCTTCTTTCTGTTATGGTCAGAGAGAGTGCTTTGTATAATTTTAATTGTTTTAAATTCATATGGATATACGGTACAGTTCTTGAGATTGCATTCTTGTACAATTGTTTCACACCCAGGAGAAAGATTTGTTTGCCGTGTTCCTCATCTGGAAATGCTGATCTGTTCTATTTGTTTTGTATTTTCTTCTACAGCTGTTTAACACTCCTTTCATTGTCTGTCACTGCTTTCGCCAGGAGGGAAAATTCTGGGAATAGAGTTAGCCTGGAAAGGGCATCTCTGAGTTAGTATTTCCCAGTAACAGCAGGGCGAGGAACCACATAGGGGGTTTAGATTGGTTCCAATGTGTCATGGAGAGGAGGTCCAGAAGGACTTTCCTTTGAAGCCCCCGACTCTGTGCAGAAGAGTCCCCAGTAAACTCTTCCCAAATGCATAAGATGGTACTGTGCCTTTAAGGCTCAGCCACCCCACCCCTGTCGTCAGGGGAGGTTGAAACCGCAGCACAGAGCCAGAACCCGGGGATCAGCATTCACTAATCATAAACCACGGGCAGTGCTGGGCCATGCCCCATCCCCTTTTCTTGAGGAAGAGCTGCCCTTGAGCAAACCATTCCCTGCTGCCCTAAGGAGGCACTGTGTCTCTAAGTCACCCCCACTTCCATCTCTGTCATGGGTGGGACTGATTTTTGTCCTGGTCTAGTTGATACTGGAGCTACCCTCTGAGACAGGACACAGCATTTTGAATTCACTCATCAAAAGTCACAATTGTTCTTCAGCCATGCTGTGGCCCCTGCCCCCTCCACCTTATTCTTCGAGAAGATGACTTTTTTTTATCTCCAATAGGATCCCAGGACAGGCAGCTGCAAGACTGAGGTATGGGTGACAGCCTCTGCAGAGTGGAGAGATTTAGTCACAGCTCCTCACTGCAAGTTATCAGTCACTTCTTTCTGCTCTTCCCTGGTTGTCGTCTGTGTCCTTCTAGACTTCAGAGCCCCTATACAGTTGTTTGAGGCAGTCTCTGGGCATTAACAGCTGCCCTAGAAAATGGATTGAGTCTGGAAGCTCCCCTACTCTCCCATCGTACTCAGAAACTGTTTTAGTTTCCTAAAGCTACCAGGATGCAATATACCAGAAACAGAATGGATTTTAAAGAGGGCAGATTGCAACTTTACAGTTCTAAGCCCATAGAAATGTACAAACTAAGGCATCCAGAAAAAGATACCTGAACTCCAAAGAAAGAAACAGTGACATTCAGGGTTTCTCTCTCAACTGGGAAGGTACATGGCAACCTCTACTTGTCTGCTCGCTTCCTCTATCAGCTTCTTCAAACAGCTTCCCCAAGGCATTTTCTTTCTGCATCTCCAGAGGTCTCTAGCTGTGTGGGCTCTAAAGCTTTTTCCAAAATTGTTCTCTCTTAAAGGGCTCCAGTAAGCAACCCCACTTTGAATGGGTGGAGACACATCTCCATGGAAACCACCTAATCAAAATTTACCACACACAATTGAATGGGTCTTGTCTCCATAGAAACAATAAAAAGTCCCCCCCAACTATATTAAATGAGGATTAAAGGACATGTTTTTTCTGGGGTACACAACAATTTCAAACCAACCCAGTAACCAAGGGTTTATTTTTCTGGCCAAGAAAAAGTCCAGAGGTAAGCAGTCCAAAGTTAGCATTATGGCTTCATAGTACTTTCAAGGACCAGTTTCTTTCCATTTCCATGTCATCCTCAAGGTATGCTTCTTGTTCTCATGATTGCAAGAGGGTTAATGTGCACCAGCATCATGACCATACTGCATACAGAAACAGGTGAGAGGGGAGAAGGGTAAAAGATATATGCCAACACTCCATTCAACAAAGAAATGATGAAACAAGGTGTTTTTTTCTAAAACATCTAAACAATAGTTTCCTGAAACCCTAATCTAGTAACCTGCTGCTTTCATTTCATTCACCAGAATTGCAACACACACACAGATATCTCAAAATCGCAAGGGTGTTTGGGAAAGTGATAAATTTAAGTTGGGCACATTGCTACTCTGGAAAACATCAGTTTTCTTAGTACAGAAGAAGGAGGAATAGAAGCTGGATTGGCACCAAGAAGTGATATTACAGCTATCTCCCTAAAATAGATAAAATGAAAATACAGCTCCAAGAAGAAAACAAAATGTTCCAGTTCTATTTTATGAAAAAATAACTTCAAAAAGTGACAATGATACTATTTCATGGCTTCAAAATACTGTAAAACAATATACATGAGAAAGCCTTCGGGGATTAAGGCAGTGGTGGAACAGGATGGTGGCATAAGAAGTTTCCATGTGTTGTTCCCATAGAATCTTTGAACAATGAGCAAAAACTGGCAGAGCTACCTCAATAAACTTTTTAAAACATGAACTCATACAATGTATCTTCTACCACCACAATGGAATGGAGCTCGAAATCAATAACAGAGGGACAAGTGGAAAGTTCACAAATATGTGGAAATTAAACAACACATTCCTAATGAATCAATGGGTCATAAAAGAAGTCATAAGGGAAATTAGGAAATATTTTGAAGCAGATGAAAATGAACACACAACATACTAAAAGTTCTGGAATTCAGCAAAGGCAGCACTGAGGAAAATTTATGTCTCTAAATGCTTAATGTTTGAGCAGTTTCTGTGGGAGGTGAGAGGAAGGTTTGGTTGGTGGCTGTTGGTAATGGTGGTACAACAGTGTGAACATAATTCACAACACTGAATTGCATAGTTTAATGTGGTTAGAAGGAGACATTTTAGGTTTTATGTATTCTACTAGAATACGAATTTAAAAAGAAGAAGAAAGATCTCAAATCAGACATGAACAACTGAACGATCTAGGTAAAAAAGAGCAAACTTAACCAAAAATGAGCAAAAGGAAGGAAATCACAAGATTAGAACAGAGATATATTAAATAGAGAATTAAACAGAGTAAAACAATGAAATTAAATTTTGTCTCTTTGAAAAGATCAATTAAATTGATAAACCTTTAGACTGAAAAGAGAGAAGAAAAAAATAGCTAAACTCAGAGGCAATAGGAGGGACATTGCTAATGAACCCATAGACATAAAAGGGATTTTAACAGGATACTATAAACAACTGAATGCCAACAAATAAGATAGCCTAGGAGAAATGGACAAATTACCCGAAAAATAAAAGCTACCTACACTGAATCAAGAAGAAATAGAAAATCTCACCATTCCAGTAAGGGTTATCGTGACTGAATCAGGTAAGCAAAATCTTCCCAACAAAGAAAAGCCCAGCAGTAGATGGTTTCACGAGTGAATTTTACTAATGATCCTGAGAAGATTTAACCCCAATCCTATTCAAACTCTCCTAGAAAATTGAAGAGGAAGGAATACTAGATATAGAAGGAAACTTCCTCAATATGATAAAGGACAAACATGAAAAATTCACAGCTAGCATTATCCTCAATGGTGAAACACTGAAAACTTTCCCTAAGATCAGGAAAAAGATTAGAATTCTCACTGTCACCAGGTTATTCAACATTTTAGTGGAACTTATAGCCAGAAGTAATAGGCAAGAAAATATATATAAAAGGTATATTGATAGGAAAGGAAGAAGTAAAATTTTCCCTGTTTGCAGAAGACATGATCTTATATATCTTTAAAATCCTAAAACATCCACAACAAATCTGCTAGAGCTAATAAAGTACTTTTAACTAAGTGACAGTGTATACAATCAACATGGAAAGATCGTTAGTGTTTCCATACACTAGTAGTGAACAATCTGAAGAGGAAATTAGAGGAAACATTCCATTTACAAGAGGAATTAACAGTATCAAACAGCTAGGAGTAAATTTCACCAAGGACTTACAGGAACTATATGAAGAAAACCATAAAACATTGTTAAAGGAAATTAAAAAGAGCTAAATAAATGAAAGGACATTCCATGTTCATGTTGTCAATTCTTCCCAAAGTGATTTATAGATGCAACATAACCCTAATCAAAATTCCAGCATCTTATTTGCAGAAATGGAAAAGCCAATTATCAAATTTATATGGAAGGGTAAGTAGCCCTGAATACCCAAAACTGTCTCAAAAAGGAAGAGAAAAACTTGAGGGACAAACATTTCCTGGTTTTAAAACTTAGTACAAAGCATAGAACTGGCACAAGGATATGAAGATAGACCAGTGGAATCAAACTGCCATATCAGAAATATACCTTCACATTTATGGACAACTGATTTTTGATAAGGGTACCAAGTCCACTCAATGGGGAAGTAATGGCTCCTTCAACAATTGTTGCTGGGAAAACAAGGTCTCCACATGCAAAAAAATTAGAAGGTGGACCCTACCTCACACCATATACAAAAGTTAACTCAAGATGGATCAAAGATCTAAATAGAAAGATTCAAAACTATGAAATGCCTAGAAGAGAACATAGGGAAGCATCCTCAGGACCTTGTGTTAGGTAATGGTTTCTTAGATATTATACCAAAAAATGCAAGCAACAAAAGAAAACAAAGATTAATGGGATTTCATCAAAATTTAAAATTTTTGTGCATCTAAGACTTCATCAATGAACATAAAAGAATACCTACAGAATGGTGGAAAATATTTGGGAACCATATATATGATAAGGGTTTAATATCTAGACTATATAAAGAAATTCTACAACTCTACAACCAAAGGAAAAAGAATCCATTAAACAATAGCCATAAAAAATGGTCAAAAAGCATATGAATAGATTCTCAACATCATTAGACATTAAGGAAATGTAAATTAAAACCTTAATGAGATACTATCTGACACCCCTAGAATGGTTATTAAAGAAAAAAATAACAGAAAATAACAAGTGTTGAAGAGGATGTGGAGAAATAAGAACACTAGCTCATTGCTGGTGGGAATGAAAGTGGTGCAGTCATGTGGAAAAAGTTTGGTCATTCCTCAAAATGTTAAGTGTAGAATTACCATAACTCAGCAATCTTATATAACCCATAGAATTGAAAGCAGGGACTTGAACATATATTTGCACACCAATGTTCATAGTAGCATTATTCACAACTTCTAAAAGGTGGAAGCAACCCAAATGTCCATCAACTGATGAATGGATAAACAAATGTGGTGTATACATTCAATGGAATATTATTCAGATATGAAAAGGAATGAAGTTCTGATGCATGTGACAACATGGATGAACCTTGAAGACATTATGTTGAGTGAAATAAGCCACACACAAAAGGACAAATATTGTATGATCTCACTAATATTATCTAATAATAATAAGCAAAGTTATAGAGCCAAAATCTAGAATATAGGCTATTAAGAGATAGAAGGAGGGTAGAGAATTAGGAGCTGATACTTAATTCATGAAAAATGTTTAATTAAGTTGATTGCAAATGTTTGGAGATGGATGGAAGTGATATTAGTACATTATTCTAAGTGTAATTAACAGCACTGAATTATGGATGTGACTGTGGTTGAAAGGGGATGTTTAGGGTCATGCATTTCACTAGAAGTAAAGCTAGAGGATAAACACGGGATTGTTATTGTAGACAATGAATGTGCTTAATGGTACAAATGTAAGAATGTTATTTCATGATTATATTGCTACTATAAGGTGTTAACAAAAGAGTGGTATATGGTGAAAACACGTACCTAATGCAAACGATAGACTGTGGTTTGTAACACTTTAATATTCTTTCATCAGTATGGTACCACAGTAATGCTAATAATAAGGGGGTATAATAGTAAATAAGGGTTTTTCTTCCTGGCTTAATGAAAATGTTTTAAAATTGATTGTGGTGATGAATCTACAACTCTACAAATATAGTGTAAGCCATGGATAATACGCTTTGAATGGATTGTGTATAGTGTATGAATATATCTTAATAAAACTGCTTTAAACAAACAATAAAAATAAGGCCTACAGCTTAAGCCAAAATCATTCACTAACTAATTTAAATACTCAGCTTTTCTTCCTGCTTCTCCCCACCTCCACTCCCCACCTGTCCCTCCCCAGAAAAGAAGTCACTGGGCATAGTGGGATAGCAGCATTGAAGCAGATGGCTGGCAGCTTGTGAATTGCAGAAATCAAAGCAGGTAACAACCATCATCCTTGTAAGGAAAAAGTTAGGAGAGTCACTGTGATAAATGGATTAAGGTCATGAGGCAGGCGGAAAGGCAGAGATCATGCTGCTATTGTGCATGAGACCCGGCAGAAGGGATTTCAGCTGAATGTCTGTAGAGATTGGACATTTGAACTGTGACTAGTAGAGAAGCAGTGAAAGAATATGGGCACATCTGTATGCAAGGGGAATGGATAATTACCAGAGGAATACTCAAATTTGATTAGTATAGATAATTTGAGGCATTACAGAGGATCAACAATAGAAGTGCATTTCAATAACTTAAGAAATCAGGAAAACGACTGGAGCCTCCCATAATTCCAACTCACATCTCCTGTGTCTTTCATCATTTAACTCAAAACTCAAGATTATTGTGTGATTATGAAAACTGAGTTTGAATTATGAAAGTAGATGGGATCTCACAGCAGATGAAATCACATTTATCAAATTAAAGAAATGTGACATATCTTTCAGCCTAGTGAAGATTATTATAAATTGAAAATTGTTATATATTTTCAATGAAATGTAGCTTTCTTATTCCTCTAAAACTGATCTAATTATCTTCATGCTGTCTCATACAGCCCCAGTTCCTGCCTCACTAACAGCCAGTCGTAGATGTTGAGGAGGTTGGGAGAAGCTTCAACTTACAAATGTAGGTTATCTCAGAACACTTACCTTTAAACAGTTTTGTGACATTCAACTTCTTTGGTACATATATGGTGGTAGTGAGCTGTCCCACATGACCGCATAGAAGCAGGGGATAGAATATCTCCAATTTGTATGTGCTTTCTTCTCTCTGCCTAGGGTTAGCTAGTCTAATCCGATCTATGCACCAATATACAATACACACAAGCTTTGCATCTGGCTCTCTCTAGTTATTCAGATCGTCCCCTAGGTAACTGCTTAATTCAATTGCATTGGCTACTGATTTTTTGTCACACAGTCTGACCACTCTGCTGCCTCTGATTGTGAACCTTAGACCAACTGACCCATCCACTCGGGAGGTTCCCATTATCCAAAAGAGCATCAAAGGTGCACAGATGGTTCACTGGTTAGAATGGCCACCTTCCATGCGGGAGACCAGGGTTCGATTACCAGACCATGCACCAGGAAAAAAAAAAAGCATTGGGAATACCAAAGAGATGAGCTTAGGTCTGTGCTCAAACTCAGAGTTCCAGAAATTTCCACAGACACTAATACTTATCTGAAGCCAAAAATTAATAGTGACTGATATATTTGTCCTTGAAGACTGATGTTCACACTGTCTGAGCTTTCTAAGCAAATAGGTTTTAAGGGACTGAGGCAGAATATCAGAATGTATTTTGACCATGTGGAAGACTGGTGAAATGGAACTGGAAACCTTGATACAAAGTTCTCCAGCTATGGACATCTATTATTCAAGTAAAGTAAATCAACTCTATTTAGAATAAAGTTGCTCCAACTTTGGAACACCTCGTTCCAATATTGATGTGATCTGTCTCTAGTTCCATCTGTTAAGATCTGAAGTTGTAATATAAAGAAATGAAAGAATGGATTGGGCCCCTCCTTCAGGGTAGGTGTAGGAATGGGGGGTGGAGATGGTGACCAGAATCCAATAGGGCAATTGAGAGGCTGTAATCCAGCCCAAGCTTGCTGGGGCCAATGGAGAGATTATCATAGCAGTTAAAAGCTACGACCTTGACTGTCTTAGCATCCAATTGATATTATGTGGGTCCATTACATAGATGATATCCAGCAAATGGAACTAAAGAGAAAAATAGCAAATTTCCTAGATAATTTGGTAAGGCAGACATCAGCCTGATGAAACATACTTGAAAATATAGGGACCTACCACTTGGTGAAGACTTTGGAGGAATATCATGATTTTGATTTAGAAATGAAGGACAAGTTGTCATCTAGTATGCTTCCTACTGCAAATAAAGAGGTTCAGAAACTGGTGAATAGTTTGAATTTTGGGGGTAACATGTATCACATCCACTTTCACTCCTTTAATGGACTTTCAGATTTCAGTGGAGTTAGAAATGGAGACAGTTCCTTACTGGATCCAGGGTTGAGGACAAGATCAGTCTCGTGACCTTTATAGCACATTAAATACAAGAGAACTTAAATTGTCTGTAGTATATCGCATGTCCTATGCATCCTGTGGCAAGTTCTGATCAGATAATGGAGGCTGAGAATTCTGAAACAAATGCAATCCCTCTACAAATTCTCCCTTTGAAAAAGTTAACCTGATCTGATCCTCAGCCTTGACAGAAACTGAAAGTATAAAAATGTAGTCCTGATGGCCATATAACCTGAGACATCCATCAAGAAATGGGTATTAAAACTGATCTACCTGGCTGTACACTGAGACAAACACAGAAACATTCCATTAAAAAATGAGAGTAGAAATATAAAGGAAACAGGTGGCTTACCCTTCCAGCAAGCAAGTTTTGCTGCAGTGCCAGTCCTCCATCAACCCATGCTGATGTACTCATAGAAAATTCCCTATGACAATTGGACTGAAAAGGAAAAAAAATCTACAAGCCTGACTTATAAATTGCTGGCACCATCAGTAATTGTACTATTATTGTGTTACAGTCCACTCAGGGTGGCCCTAAAGGAGAGAAGAGAAGGGAAATCTTCCCCAAAGACAGAAACACCAAATGCCACAGTGCATTGTCCTTTTTCCCTGGAAAAGGATAAATGACCTAAGTTCCAGTTCTAAACAGATGCATAGATATTGGCTAATTATTTGGCCAAACATTAGGGAATTGGAAGGAGGACTACAGGACAATTGGTGACAGAAAAAAATAGGGAATAGGCCTAGTTTATTTGTGTTTTTTTATAAATGCCTTTCAAAGTACCCCAATTGCACTAGAACTTGTTAGCAATCAAAAGAGCTAAATAATGTGCCCTAGGGATGCCTGACAGCCTCATTGTCAACCTTCCATCATTCACTTGCTCAATGTGCTCTTGGACATGACAGTCAAAGGATGAAAAGTAAGCATGGGCTCTTCAATAAGTATTTTCCTTCACAAAAATTATCTATTTAACATTTTCCTTCCATAAAGATTGACCCATCCCTGATATGACACCATAAACTGGTGAGAAAACACATCTACTTTATAACAAATAACACCCTTCTATCAATTGCGATAGTTTGTCTTACTGGAGAGTAGATAAATTTATGATTTAGACTTGCTTTCCATGCCAGTTCTTTTTTATATACCACCATAATAGCCATACAATGTGGTTTGGGGCCAAAAACAACAACAACAACAACAACAATATTTTGCAGTGAATATAGTCAAGGTGATGTTCATGTGACTCAATGAAATTGTCATGTCCACCATCATTTGGAAGCTGCTAATTTTGTGGAATGATTTATTTAAAAACCAAATTGCCTAATTAGCTAAGAAGACATTGCTTTGAGAAAAGAGAATGATCTCTTGTAAAATGTGGTATATGTGCCAAATGTATACTTTTCCCATATCTAAAATACACTGCCCAGAAACCAAAAGCTGGAAATACCAGAGTAGTGTTTATTGATATATCTAATGATTCATTCACAAATATCTTTGTGCCTGTGCCACGACTCTAAGCTCTATTGTTTTAGAAAGTAAAAGACCCAAGACAGAAGTACTTCCACTGAGAACTTAGTACCAAGAGTCAATGAATCAGAACCTGAAATCTCTCCCTGGCTATTATTCTCAATCAAACAAGTAAAGGATAATTTTGTGATGTTTTGTGATGATGAACCTGATTATTAAGGGGAAATAGGATTGTGTTTATAATGAGGTGAAATTGAATGGCTCTCTAAAGTCCACTTAGTTCTATCATGTTCATTGGTAAATTAATGGAAGGTCACTGCAACCATGTAAAAGTAAGAAAACAAATAAGATTCTTTGAGAGTGAAGGGTTGACTCATCCAATCAACGGGTGATTTTGTTCTTGCAAAAGCATCTTAGCAAATATATGAAGCATAAGTGCAAGTAGAATAAGATAATTGGAAAATTGAGGAATTTTTTTGTAAGATATTTCATCCAGTTAGAGCAGATGAAAAGTTATTAAGAGACTAGGCTACATTATTTCAAAAAGTTAAAAATACAAATTAAATCTAAATTTTAAGAGCTTGGCAAGTAAAAAAAAATCATTTTTTAAATAAAGAGAAATGTGGGAAGAGTTTGGACTTAATAGAGATATCTAGGAGTTTTCTAACTGATAGTCTTTGCTGTTTCAATGAGAAATCAAAGTCATTGAGAGGGCTGAGAAAGCCTGTTATTGTCCCTGAGATGGTGAGTTAGAAGACAGGTATGACTATAACAGATGGATGCATCATCTTCTTGTTGTGTGAGCGCTGATTGAGAGCATGCAGAGATGGATCAGAGTCCTGCCCACAAACCATTTTTTGCTGATTCACATGGCAACCCAAAAAGAAATGTGAAATTTACCTCTAGCAACTTTGAAAAACTGAGTAAGAAACTGGAAGGGTTTGGAGAAAATGGCAAGGTTTTGCCCTTTTCTCCACTTGAAATTCGTTTCCCTAGAAAGTAAGTAAAGATATAGAAAGTCCATAACTGATGCTCTAAGAATTGGATTTGTGGATGATATTTTAAGAAACTAAGGCAGGGTTCCATGTTCAGACATCTGATTGGTGTCTACCTCTCAGCTTTCATTCCACTACTGGCTTTTGATCAACCTCAAAAGTGATGGGGAGGCTGGGGGGAGCAGGGAGCACATCAGTGACCAGACATACATTTTACACCAGTCTGGAACAAGTGGAACAGCTGCGATCTCACTCAGAACTGTAAGTCTCCCAAGCTGCGGAGGCTGGCACCCCTTCCCCATTGGCACAGCAGGCTGAGTCCCTGAGAGGAAAGGAAAAAAGACTTTACTAGTAGCAAAGAGATAGCTAAACCAATCTCCAATTGCAGAATTAATTTAAAAATTCTGACTACTTAAAACAGGCCCCAAGCACAGATAAACCTGGAGTAAGCACTAAAGGAACCAGGAGTTTTCACCCCAGGAGAAAGGGGGTGGGTCTGATTAAAACAAACAAACAAAAAAACAGGTATTTTGAAATAGATAGCAAAAAATACTGGAAAGGGGCTGGTTCCCAAGAAAAGGGGGTACATGGAGCCTGGAAACACATAGAGCCACAAACCAACTTGAGCTATTGTTTGGCAAACCCAGGGAGTGGGGCTCTCACTCTGAAAAGGCTTTGTTGTTCAACTTCATAAGAGTCATTATATAGAACTGCTAGCACTCTCAGGCTCCAGCACTGAGTCAGGCAAAGGCATAATTAAGCCATGTCTGAGAGACAAAGTAAATGGTCAGGTGGCCTAGTCTCTAAAGGGTGTATATATTCCCCAAGAAAAGGGGGGGGGCAGGGCCCAGCGCAAGTGGAGGACCTCCATCAGGGAATTCAGGCCCCTGGGGCTAGAAAACAGAAGAAATCAGTCTTGGTATCAACTATGCTCCTAGCAGGAAGAAGCTGCTTTAATTAAAGGTACCACATCAATTTACATTGGTGGGAAGCTGCAGGCACACAAGTACCACAGGCTGGGCAGGATAGGAAAAGCAAAGACTCTACAGGGGTCATAGGAAGGCCTGACAACCTGCTGGTCTCACCCTCGAGGAAATTTGCTACTGATTACTCTCTCCTCCTGAGATGTGGGCCTGTCAGGTCTGGGAAAATATGACTGGGGTCAAGCATATTTTAGGAGACCCTCCTCAAAAAAATAGCTCTATATAGGCAGGGCAAGAAACAGAAAAACAACAACTGAAAAAAAATCTGATCAGTTAAACAGAACGTATACAAGATGTCTAGTATAAGTTGAACTGAATTCCAAAGAACAGATAGAGAACAAAGCCATTTAATAAGTAAACCTTTGTAAAAGAGAAAATAACCTCCAGAATAAACTAATTAAGGAAATCAAATGTCTAGATGCCAGCAAAAAGTAGTCATAGTAGGAAAATAGAAGTATAGGCCAGTCAAAGGAACAAACCAACAGTTCAAATGAGATACAGGAGTTGAAACAACTAATTCAGGATGTTTGAACAGATGTACAAAATCTCATAAAAATTCAAATCAATGAGTTGAAGGAGGATATAAAAAGACTGAGTGAACATAAGGGAGAACTTGAAAGTTTGAGAATACAAGTTGCACAACTTATGGGAATGAAAGTCACAATAGAAGTGATGAAAACAACAGTGGAGACCAACAACCATAGATTTGAACAGACAGAAGAAAGGATTAGAGAACTAGAAGACAGAACATCTGAAATCTGGCAGACAAATGAAAATACAGGAAAAAGACTGCAAAAATATGAACAGGGTCTCAGGGACATGAAGCATGTGAATATACATGTTACGGGTGTCCCAGAAGGAGAAGAGAAGGGAAAAGGAGCAGAAACACTAATGGAGGAAATAACCACTGAAAATTTCTCATCTCTTGTGAAAGACATAAAATTACAGATCCAAGAAGTACAGTGTACCCAAATAGAATAGTTCCAAATTGTCATACTCTAAGACACTTACTAATCAAATGGTCAAATGTCAAAGGCAAAGAGAAAATCTTAAAAGCATCAAGAGAAAACAAACCATTACTTGTAAGGGAAGCTCAATAAAACTATGTGTGGATTTCCTAGCAGAAACCATGGAGGCGAGAAGGCAGTGGTAGGATATTATATGTCAAAAATAAAAAAAAAATCTATAGTAAAGCTGCTAGAGCTAATAAATGAGTAGAGCTAAGTGGCAAGGCACAAGATCAACACCCAAAAATCAGTAGTGTTTCTGTACACTAATAATGAACTATGTGAGGAAGAAATTTTTAAAGTTCCATTTACAATAGAAATTAAAAAGAATAAACTATTCAGGAATAACTTTAACTGAGGACACTAACGACCTACACTCAGAAAACTATAAGAAATTGCTAAAGGAAATCATGGAAGACCTAAATAAATGGAAAAGCATACTGTGTTCATGGGTTGAAAGACCAAATATAGTTAAGATATCAATTCTATGCAAATTGAATTATAGATTCAATGCAATACCAACTAAAATTCCAGCTTACTTTGCCAAAATAGAAAACCTTCCAAATTTATTTGGAAGGGCAGTGTATTCTGAATAATGGAAAATATCTTAAGAAAGGAAAATAAAGTGGGAGGTCTCACACTACCTGACTTTAAAGTATATTATAAAGTTGTAGTGGTCAAAACAGCATGGTACCAGCATAAAGATAGACTTATTGACCAATGGAATCAAATTGAATGTTTAGAGATGGACACTCTCATGTATGGGCAATTGATCTTTGATAAAGCAGTCAAGCCAACACAACTGGGAGAGAGCAGCCTCTTCCATAAGTAGTTTGGAGAACTGGATATCCAAAGGCAGAAGAATAAAAGAGGATCCATATCTCACCTTCTACACAAAAATTAACTAAAATGGATAAAAAACTTAAACATTAGAGCTAAGACCATAAAACTTTTAGAAAAAAATGTAGGAAAATAACTTATAAATTTTGTAATAAAAGGTGGTCTCCTACACCTTATACCCAAAGCATGAGCATTGAAAAAGAAATGGGTTTCCTCACAGATAAATACTTTCGTGCATCAAAGAACTTTGTGAAGGAAGACAATATTTGGGAGACAATATTTGGAAACCACATATCAGATAACAGTTTAGTATCCAGAAATATATGGAGATTCTACAATTCAACAATAAAAAGAAAAACAACCCAATTTTAAAAGAACAGAACAAAAGAAATGAACAGACACTTCTCAGAAGAGGAAATACAAATGACTAAAAGGCACACGAAAAAATGCTCAACTTCACTGGCTATTAGGGAAATGCAAATCAAAACCACAATGATATATCACAATGGGTGTTATGATATATCAGACCCATTAGAATGGCCATTATCAAAAAAATAAAAAATGACAAGTGCTGGAGAGGATGTGAAGAAAGAGGCACATTTGTTCACTGTTGGTGGGATTGTAAAATGGTGTGACCACTCTGGAAGGCAGTTTGGCAGTTCCTCAGGAAGCTAAGTATAAAATGGCCATATGATTCAGCAATCCCATTACTAGGTATATATTCAGAAGAACTGAAGGCAAAGGTACAAATGGACATTTTCACACTGATGTTTATAGCAGCATCATTTACTATTGCCAAGAGATGGAAACAGTCCAAATGTCCATCAATGGACAAGTGGCTAAGTAAGATGTAATATATACATAAGATGAAATATTATGCAGCTATAAGACAGAATAAAGTCATTAAGCACATAACTACATGAATGAAACTTGAGAACATTAACCTGAGTGAAATTAGTTAGCCAGAAACAAAAGGACTATATGGTCTCACTAATATGAACTAAAATTAATGAGTGAACTTTGAGAGTTTAAGTTAAGAACACAGGTTATCAGGAGATAAAAATAGAGAAGAGGGTGGGCCATGGTAGCTCACTGTCAGAGTTCTCACCTGCCATGTCAGAGACCTGGGTTTGCTTCCCAGTACCTGCCCATGCAAAAAAAAAAAAAAAATAGAGTAAAGACAGGCATTTGGTATTTGGGTGCTGATAGAATACAGATTGTGCAACAGAACTAATTATAAAAATTCAGAAATGGATAGCACAATACTACCTGATTATAGCACAATAATATAAGTACATTGAATGAGCCGAATGTGAGTATGATTGAAGCAATAATTCCAGGGACACTTATGAAACCAGAAAGAAAAATAGGAAATAATGACTGAGATGATATAATTTAGGAAAGCCTAGAGTGGACAATGATGGTGATTAAATGTATAAATATAAAAATGTTTTTGCATGAGGGAGAACAAATTAATGTCAACATTGTAAGGTATTGAAAATGGATGGTATACAGGAAAAGTACAATCAATGCAAGCTAGGGTCTTTAGTCAACAGTAACATTGTAATATGCTTCCACTGAGTGTAACACAGGCATTATGCCAAAATTAAATGCCAACAGGTGGGGGACATGGGGGAGAGTGTGGATTCTTTGTGCAAGAAAAGAAAATGTCTTCGTATAGATTATGGTGGCAAAGGCATGGCTAAATACTTAGGTTGGATTGTATGATGGCTGAATAAAATTGTTTACAAATGAACATAGAGAAACAAGTGGTAGAGGCAAAGCAGAGAAAGAGATGTACCTATTCACTGGTGGTAGGGAAACTGAGAGGTGCAGTCCATTCATTGGAGGGCAGTGTGGAGGTTCCAGAGGAGGCTAGGAATGGGGTTACCATGTGATCCTGCCACCCCATTGCTCAGTATATACCTGGAGAAACTGAGTGTAGGGACAGGAATGGACATTTACACACTGGTGTTTATGGCAGTACTGTTCATGATTTGCAATGGATGGAGGTGGCCTAAGGGTACAACGACTGAGTGAAGGCGGGGAACTGTGGTGTATACATACAATGGACTACTGAGTGGCCACAGAAAGGAACGAAATTGTAAGGCATGCAACTAGGTGAATGAAACTTCAAGACTCTATGTTGAATTAAATGTCAGAAACAAAAAGACAAATATTATCAAGCTTCACTCATATGGACTAACTATAATATAAAAACTCAGTGAACTGAAGTTGAGAACATGGATTATCAGGTTGGGGCCTATTGTAAAGGGTCCTAGATTGTAAGCTGTTACAGCAGTCGCATATATTCAAGAGTTGTAACTGTTATTTCTAAATTCTGAGATACTGAACTCTTTGTACATAACCTGGTCATTCCCAGAAACTTCCGGTATTTATGTGACATCTGAGACTCAGAGTTAGAGCTCTGGAGCTATGAAAGTCAGCACTACCCCATGCAGGAACTGTTTAAAAAGTTGAGAAAAGGGTCAGACTTTGACTAGAGATATGAATGAAGCTGATCTGGATAGGACTAAGGTAAATCAGAATACAGGGTAAAGGATGATATCATTCATATTTTTTTTTTTAGGGGAGGGGTGCATGGTCCAGGAATTGAACCCGGGTCTCCTGCATAGAAGGCAAGCATTCTACCACTGAACCACCCATGCACCCTATGTCATCCATATTTTAAAACTTCAATGTCTGTGTGACACCAAAGGAAGACAGATGTTTACTTGGGGCAAAATTTATATTTTAGGTAGCACATTATCTAACTTAGTTTGTATGGTCAGTTTAATTGAACACAGTACATGTAATCTTGAATATGGTGTAAGATCATGTTGGTTTTTCCAGGTTAGTGAGATGCCCTGATATATCCCAGACTAATTTAGACAGGGAATAAGTATTGTCAAAGTCCCCTTGAGGGACTGGAGAGAAAGGAGGAAATATTCAACTTCCCCATTTGGAGGATTCCTGATATTCTAGCAAGCAGTGGACACAGCCAAATCAATAGGCTGAGCCCCCGATCTTGGGGTTCACCCCTATGAAACTTCTTCCTGCAAAAGATAAGCTAACCCTACTTAAAATAAGTCCTAAGAGTCAGAGAACCTCTTTTGTTGATCAGATGTGACCTCTTTCTCTAAGCCAACTTGGCCAGTAAACTCACTGCCCTCCCTACTACATGACTCCCAGGGGTATAAATCTCCTCAGAAACATGGGACAGGACTCCTGGGGTGAGCCAGGGCCCAGTATCATGGGATTGAGAAAGTCTTCATGACCGAAAGGAGGAAGAGAGAAATGAGACAAAATAAAATTTCAGTGGCTGAGAGATTTCAGAGTCGAGAGGTTATCCTGGATGTTATTCTTATGCATTATATAGATATCCTTTTTTAGTTTATGGTGTATTGGAGTGGCTAGAGGGAAGTACCTTAAGTTTATGGTGTATTGAAGTGGCTGGAGGGAAGTACCTGAAACTGCTGAGTTGTGTTCCAGTAGCCTTGATTCTTGAAGACAATTTTATGATGATATAGCTTTTACAATGATGTGACTGTGAACATCTTGTGTCTGATGCTCCTTTTATCCAGAATATGGACAAATTAGTGAAAAAAAAAACTGGATAAAAATAAATAAATAATAGGGGGGATAAGGGATAAAATAAATTGAGTAGATTGAAATGTTAGTGGTCAATGAGAGGGAGGGGTAAGGAGTATGGGATGTATGAGTTTTTTCTTTTTTCTTTTCATTTCCTTTTCTAGAGTGATGGAAGTGATCTAAAAATTATCATGGTGATGAATACACAACTGTGTGATGATATCGTGAGCCATTGATTGTACACCATGTATGGACTGAATGTGTGTAAAGACTTCTCAATAAAAATGTTAAAAACAAACAAACAACTACAAAAAAGGCAATCACATCCTTGTTGGTCCAATTTTTTAATGTGGTTTCGGTATTTATGGAAGTTCATCCTAGTGTATGTTTGCTTGTCAGTCTTCCTAATGATTTTTGAAAGTGTCCATACCCTTTACAAACCCCTTGCTGCTTAAGGAAGCTGGAGTGAATTCTGGAGTCTGCAATGAAGACTACTGACCATGATTTCTGTGAATGCCTGGGGAAAGAGGATGCAAAATTTTTAACATCATTCTCCCACCCAGTGCCTGCTTCTTCACGGTTTTTACATGCATCTTTGTGGGTTTGCTTCCTGTCTTTTCTATGATTCATTCTCCACCCTTCAAAAATCAGTACCCAAACATGCCATTTATCTATAGAAACAGACTTCCTGAAAGCGTAAGGAAATGAAAGTATAATACCTGCAAGGAAACAATGTAAAATAGTTTAGATACTTCTGGTATTCAACATATTTGGCCAATTTATCAACCATTGAAGACTCCGGCTATTTTGCCCAACTCATCTGTTGTCCTCCAGCTCAAACCCTTATTCATTTCTAATAGAGAACAATTCCTTCCTTACCTCTTTCCAGCAAATGGTCAGAGGAGCTCACATTCCATGCCAAGACCATCAAGGTACTTAAATATTCTAATTCTAACTGGTAGGATATAATATTTTCCAACTTAATATACCTTAGATATAAACCAATTCAATGCTTAAAAAAGTCAAGAAAGATAAAACAGCAACTTCCCTAATGAAGAGAAAGCTCTCAGAAAAACAAATTATATTTTTCAGGGAAATCCAGTCCTTCTTTAGGTAAATGTCTAAGATAAACATCAGTTAACATACCAGTGCATGTCTTCCAGAACTGTTTACCTTTAAGCATATAAAGTTTTTCCTTTCAAAGATGAGATTATGCCATACATGTTCTATCATGCTACTTTAAATTTAATAACATTTTATTACTCTTTTCTAGGTTATTTTCTGAATAACCTCTGCTATAATATTTAATACCATCACAGTATTTCATTAGGCAGCTAACCATGCATTTTTCAATCAAGCCTTTATTTACACAGATTGTTTTAAAATTTTCTCTATTACAGAGTACACTGTGATAAGTGTTTTGGTAACTAAAGCTCTAAATGAGATTTCATTTATTTTCTTAGAACAAGGTTCTACAAAGAGAACATCAGATTTTAAAATGTGTTTTCTCATTAAGGCTTTGGTTCATATTGTTAAGTTGGCAAGTAGAATTAGTAGAAATTTGTAGTAAGTGATTCTAAATGCAAAATAGTTATCACCCAAACAAACCCTGCCAAACTTGGAGGTCTACAGGGAAATTAAATCTAAACATTTGAGTTAGAGCTACAGCTAATTCAGGAAACTTGTTTATTGCATTCAAAGTTCTTCCATACACCACATTTAAATTCAACGCTAAGCTAGACTCTCTCAGCTCATATGAGATATTTATTAGCTGATGATCAGTCACTGAGTTTATCGAATGAATTCATCATCTCATGTGTTTCCATGTGAGGAATTTAAAGCCAATTGGGAAGAAACCAGAATTCTAAATATTACTGTCATTTATCTTTCTTCTAAATGGGGATAATACCAATCTGATAAGGTGGTTGAGAAACATCTTAATCCAAGTCTTGATCCAAGCCTTGCCAAAAGAAGGAATTTAGCTATTCTGAGACTGTGTTCTATTTTGGAGAATGTAGGTTTGTTGAGCCTGTGACTTGGCCCTTGTCAATGAAGACTCCATGTCCACTCAACTGGAGTCTGTGAGCTGCCCTGTCCACCCAGGTGAAGGCATTCATGCTGCCTGGAGACAGATCAGCACTGCTGAGGTGAGGCCCAGATGTACCCCATCACAGGCCACTTGTTGCAATGAAGCCCGCAGAGCAAAGAGTCTTCAGTTCACTCTTGGAAGAAGCTGGGTTAGCTGCAACCTGGAGCAAGTCAACTCCCTGCCCCGGTGTCTCCAAGGCCTGCAGCCCACAGACCTTCTGATTTGCTGAAGGAAGGCCTGTCTTATGGGCATTCTAAACAAAGGCTGGGCTTGGAACAAAGACTTTAGGACTGGGTGGTAGCCCTCTAATTTAGAGCACAGGTCTGAAGTTGGCACAATACCATAGTCCCTTTTATGCCATCCTCAAAGGTTGGCTCAAGTGGCCTTTTCTAGTCCTTGGATAACAATTAAATGAAAACACACTTGCACACAGACAACACCCTCACACAAACCGCACATCTTCCACCTCGTCCGTTGACTGCCACAGCTGCTGTCCTGACAGGGTATTCAATCACGTAAATGTCTTCTGCTTGAAGGCTGTTTCCACCTCCAGTCAGGCAGGTTGTTTTCAGCACATCTGACAAAATAGGCCAGATCTGCACAACTCCCTTTGAGAGGAAGTGCAACAAAAGACATCCAGCTGTGCCGAATTAAAAGGTCTTCATTCATCACCTTCCTTCACTCGAAAAGCAAAAGGAGTTGACGTTATTTGTGAGAAATTTAAGGGTGTTATTATTCACCTGTAATTAAAAGGAATGGTTTGATTTGGCTTACAGCCTGGAGGACTATGAAAGCTTTTATTTCACCAGGTTATGAATTTTTCCAAGTACTGAACAGGCCCTGAGAATGAGGCAAGAAGATGGAGGAACTTTGTAAAGTAGAATTTTCCTCAACTTGTATTCACTTGCCTTTTTTTTCTTCAGTCCATTGTTTCTTTACCTTTGCTCTTATGTTTTGGAGAACTGCTTCCAGAGAACAAGGATCAAGTGGATTTTTTTTAGTCTCTCAACATGAAAAATTACATGGAAAATACTTTATATGTCCCAAGAAGACAAAAGCTGAGGGACCTTCTTTATCACAGATATACAAAGTTGCTTTCCCCAGAAAATTAACATATTCAGAAATAGTAGAGAGAGAGAAGGTGTTTCTGCATTAAACAATTTTTTTTACCTTTTTGTATATATCACTATTTAACATATTTATATTGCAGGAATGCTGGCTGTAGACAGTCTTCACATCTTTTTCCACATCTAGAATCCGAAAGGTGGATATAAAGATTTGCCAAACAATTTTTGTTTTGTATTGTGGTTTTGTTTTTTTATCTCTCCATTTATTTTAACCTTTGTTCCCCCTATTATTTGCTTATTTTTTATCCATATTTTTTACTTATCTGTCCATACCCTAGATAAAGGAGCATTAGACACAAGCGTTTTACAATCACACAGTCACATTGTAAAAGGTATACAGTTACACAGTCTTCTTCAAGAATCAAGGCTATTGGAACACAGTTCAACAGTTTCAGGTACTTCCCTCCAGCCACTCCAATACACCATAAACTAAAAAGCGATATCTTTATAATGCATAAGAATAACCTCCAGGATAATACTTTGACTCTGTTTGAAGTCTCTCAACTACTGACACTTCATTTTGTCTCATTTCTCTCTTCCCACTTTTGGTCAAGAAGGCTTTTTCAATCCCTTGATGCCAGGTTCAAGCTCACTCCAGGATTTCTGTCCCACAATTGCCAGTGAGGTTTATACCCTTGGGAGTCATGTCCCATGGAGCGGGGAGGGCAGTGAGTTCAACTGCCATGTCATCTTAGAGAGAGACAGGCCATATCTGAGGAACAAAAGAGGTTCTCTGGGGGTCTCTTGGGTCTAATTTTAACTAGGCTTAGTGTATCCTTTCCAGGAATAAGTTTCAATAGGGGTGAACCCCAAGATCAAGGGCTCAGCCTGTTGATCTGGTTGCCCCCTGACAAGCAATTTTTTAAAATATTCTTATCCGGCTATGCTTTTTCTTTCAGGGAGAGTTTAAAACAATTTGATGACACATTAAAACAGAATGTTAATATTAATCAGATGAGAAAAACAGACCAAAACAAAAAGCAAAATAGGAAATATAAGATGAAACTAGCATTGAGACAAATGAACCAAATGTGCATCAAATTCCTGAATCTTCACTAGAAGGAAGCTACAAAGGTAGCCCTCAGTTTTCTAGCAGCCAGTGCAAAGATGGAGTTAAGATCAGTTGTGTTTTTTAATGACCGTAAGATTAAAACAAGAAAAGCACAAGTGTTTTGCAAGTTTGTAACATGTTCCCACAGACCTAGGCTTTGAGAGAAAAGAAGTTGTTCCCAAAATTACATGTTACAAAAGTAAAAAAATTTCTATAGCAATTAGAAGTTTTTATATTTTCAAATTATTCACATATGTTTATTCTGATAGCAATAAGGATGAAACAATAAAGTCCTTCCAGGGTTCAACCAAATTGTTGTTGGAGGCTGAAAAAAATTAACTGAGTATAACTACCCCCAAGGTGGGCTTTATCCGGCATAAACAGCACTTGAGGACAGTAACAGCAAAAGGGATGGCAGTCCAGTGGTTTCTGTTTTTTACTATATCCCACTCACTGAACAGTAGACTGAGGGAGAGGAAGGGAAGTGATGGGGCCCCTGAAATTCAAGCTGCTTGGATGCCCTATATAATATCGGTATTTTGAAAACACTTCACACTTGCCAGTAAGTAAATCCAGATGGTATTCAAATAAGTTTAGCCAATATTATTGCTGATGAGGAGAGTCAGCCCCTGACTGATTTGCCCAAGGCCTTTCAATTCCTAAGGAGACTCCATACAGCTTTTTACCACTTCCTACACAGCCATGGGCCAGAGAGTCTTGGAAGAAAACATAGACTTTCCTATTTCCTGTTCTTGGCTCAGCCCAGCAGGTCACAGAACCTTCTAAACAAAGGAGAAAATATCTGTCCTCATAACGTGGCTTGTTCCCTTTACAGAGATTTCTTACAAAGCAGCCCATGGAGAGTTTTTCAGACCTCCTGCCTAATTTCCGTTAGGCCAGGTTTATTAGTCTCAGATTGTTTTCCTGCATACTATAGAGAACAGCTTTTCCCTATTTGCTCATCAGAAAGAGAGCTGTATAAGAATCTGGGACCCAGAGAAACATAGACTGTTACCATATTGAAAAGCCACCTTTCTTTCTACTTAATATATTCTCATTTCTATACAAAAGCAAACTTATTGATAAAGATTTTTACTGACTCCTTTTAGGATGGACAGCAAATATTTATCCCCTGCAACATGTTTCCCAAACTTCCCTAATGAAGGAAAGCATCTCATTTGCGTTGTTTATTAAACAAACAAACAAAAAAGAAAACAAAAAAAGGATTCCCTGCCTCACTTAGATTTGTAGAACCAGAATTTTTCAGGAATGCCTAGGCCTGTTTAAGGGATATTCTGCCAGGAAAGACTCTGGAGTCTCAATGAGCCTCAATTTAAACCTTACTTCTGCCTCCTAATAGCTTTGTGACCTTGAGCAAATAGCTCAGGTACCCTCTCTGTACCTCTGTTTCTTCCTATGTGAAATGGAGATGGAATCCCTTGAGGAACTCCAAATTCAAAGGCAGGTTAGGAAAGATGAACACAGCTACGGAAATTGAGGAGAAGTCAAAGACAATCTTTGGATCAGTCTATTTCTAAAGAACTGGGTGACCTTAAGAAAAATCCCCAACTTTCCCCATGTCATAGCTCTCAATTAGATTTATTCAAGCTCTAGAATTGGTGAAAATGAGACTGTAATTTTCACAAGAAAGCATTCACAGACTGCTTTTAGATATCTAGAAAAGCGCAACCATCAACTGTAATATCCCAAAATTTGAGTACAATTCACAACGAAAAAATTATAAATAAGCAATTCCATCATTTTATACACTCTTCTTGTTTCTAAATAGTTCCAATTTTAAATCCAAGCATATGCCAAACAGTGGTACTTTATGAAATGTTTTAAGTTACTCATGTTTAAATAGCTTACCAAACTACAGAATAAAAACATCCCTTTGTTTCCCATACAAAAAAAAGAGTTTTCTACTTAAAATAATTGCAAAATTATCTTAAGTGAAACCTTCACAGAAATGACATGCTCAAGAAGAAAATGGCAGGGTCTTGATCATGACTGATCAGTAGAAACACTGAGACAAGGAATCAAAATGAATAATAGAGTCAAAATACATAAATAATGACTACATTTTAAAAATTATTTCACTGATGCTAGTTGCTGGAAAGCTAAGGGCACAAGTCATTAGTGCCTTTCGGTTTTGGAGTCCCTGCTAAAGACACTCAGGACTTGAAATATATGAGAGAAGACACCAGTATTGTTAGGGCTCCTCAAAGCAGAATCCACCAACAGACCCCCCTCATAGCCAGGGAACAATGCCTTGAAATTCTTTTGTTATTCTGCAATGCCTCACAAGTCTTGTCCTCTTTCACCCTAAGGGACTTAATTAAGTTATTGTTTGCAGACTTGGGATAAATCCAGTCACATCCAAAAGCAACAAATTCAGTTCCAAATGTTAACATATAGTTCCTTCTAAACTGTAAATCAATACCCAAGCCATATCTTTAAAATGCAATGTAATTGTGGGTCTCTATCCAAATAACCAAAGTGGATCTATAGGCTGCTAATTTTAACATGTACCTTGTTCACCATCTCTGATGATTTTGTTTAAAGTATAAAAATAAGTATGCTTTCACATAATTACTGACAAAATCTTAGGTATTAGAGGGAGAAGAAAGACCAATCTTGAGATCTGGACATTCCTGACCCCATCTTCATGAACCTCTCCTCTGAGGTAAGCCCTGCTCCTCTGGCTGTCCTCCGGAACCTCTAGTGTCCTGCAGAATCTCTAGTGTCCTCCGGAACCTCTAGTGTCCTCCAGAACCTCTAGTGCTCTCCAGAACCTCTAGTGTCCTCCAGAACCTCTAGTGCCCTCCAGAACCTCTAGTGTCCTGCAGAACCTCTAGTGTCCTGCAGAACCCCTAGTGCCCTCCAGAACCCCTAGTGTCCTCCAGAACCTCTAGTGTCCTCCAGAACCTCTAGTGCCCTACAGAACCTCTAGTGTCCTTCAGAACCCCTAGTGTCCTCCAGAACCTCTAGTGTCCTTCAGAACCTCTAGTGGTCAGTATAGACTTTGCTTCTAGGAATCTCTAAAATGGGTCAAATCATACCAGTCACTAAAACATGACAAAGGTTCCTGTTCCTTTTATTTAGTTATTAACAAAATCTATCAGTCTTATTTGAGAGAAGTCATCATTTGCGTCTTGATAAAATCTCATGTCAGAGTTGGAGCTTCTGTAATGAACAAATTCAGAGCAACATGAGACTTATAGTAGGAAGTAATTCCTGGGTCAGAGAATCCCAGGTCATGCCGTTCACATTCATTCCATCTCTTGACCCTGAAAGCAGGTCACAGCAACAGTGAACAGGGCTCCTTCCTAGGCCTGGCCTAGATTATGGCCTGCAGACATAACCGAAGAACATGGCAGATGCAACCAAGAGCGGCTGTGTCCCATGGCGCCAGTGCATGATGTCTTTCTGTATATATCCCACATGTTCACGGAAAGCTGCGTAGAAAACACTTGAAGCCAGGCTCTCATCTTGTCTGAGATCTCTGTGATCCTCCCACATTTTCTAAGGCTGCCCCAGCCCTCTCAGCTGGGGCTTTGTGTGCTGAAGCACTTAAGACCCACCTATGCTTGTGGAATCCTGTGGCATTACGAAGTTCTGCTCCTTTCTTAAGGCCCAGGACCTGCAGAATTATTTCTATGGTAATACTTTCCTGCAAAAACCTAAGTGTTGCTTAGTACAAGTTGCAATAATCTTTCAAGGTGAAAATCCCATGGGGGTTGCCCACATCCTAAAGCCACTTCCCTGGTTAGAACCTTAAAAGCCAGCCCACATACTTCACAGCACTAAGTAGGGCACACTGTCCAAGTTAAGGCAGTCAGAGTCTCCTATTAAAGTCCAAGGCTCAGAGCCCAGATTCCACCCCAATTCTCTCCATAGGTAATTTTGTCTACAAATTACATGTCCTCTCTCCCATGTCTTCAGGACTTCAATAAATGAACCCAAACATCCCAAATTGGGAGAGAGGTGGCTTGATAAGTAACACCCCACTCTGGACCAGTTGGGAAATAAGACAAACATGCCACTAGATGGAGACCCAAAATACTACCTTATAAATGTTAGTCTGGAGAAGTAGCTGGCTGAGGTAGCGTGAGCTTCCTATACTGCTGCTTTGGTCTTGAAAAACTTACCCAAAGAAGACTTGGATTGTAAGAGCAAATGGGCTTACCCAGGTCATTGATTCTCTGTGGATTTGGTAGAAAGAGGAGAAACAAGAGACTAAACCCCTTACTCCTAAGAATCCGAAAGATTAACTCCCTGCACTGAGGATCAGTGTGCCAATGACAGTTTCCCAACAATCAGGTAGATTCCGTTGATCTCCCTGGGAGCAGTAAGGGAGGACTAAGGCGTTGAGGCGTTAAGCTAATGGACATCAATCTAAATGGACAGAAACAGGCATCAAAAATAAGTATTTCTGCCCAAATACTTGATCTGTAAGAAAATATTTCTTTGCTCCTGATAGATTATTCACTTATAATCTATTCTATTTCTATATTTTCCAGAGCATCTAAGGAGCTTCAAGCTAAGTATTTTTTGCTCAATAACAGTTTTCTCAGCTATAGATAAAGTTATTTGTACTTAGATACAAATAATTCATTAAATAAAAATAGATTCAGACATTCTTTTATTTTATCAAATTTAAGCCTTCCAACTTCCAAAGCAGCATAAGAGGTGCTATTCTAGGAATCATCAATTAAATGTGACTTACAATGATGGCACTTTCCAGGGTGAGCCTTCAAGAATTTAGGTATCTCATCAATACTAACATGACATTCTTGACAAATCTGAAGAATATATAGCTGCATATATTTTATGAAATTTAGACTTTGTATTGTCATTAATCAGGATGATAGATGAAGGTTAAACTGGAAGAAGCCATCGATATTGATGAGTAGAAAGTTACATCAGTTTCAGAAGTGTTTTCCTCAGCAAACTTTCTTAGAGTTGATTAAAAAATTTGAAAAAGCACAGGTGAACTAAAGATCCAAAACTCCGCTTTCATCACAGTCATGTTTTTTACATACCATTATGCTCCTTATTTTCTGAGAATGGCTCAAAAATTTTCACTAAAATTAGTACTAAAAATAGAGGGGGTGAGGAAATTATCTTTAAATTAACATAAATATATTGAAAGTGCTCTATATTGGTCAAATGTTGGTTAAAATCCCCAAATCTTCACAGTTTGATGCTCTGACACCACAGTTTTCTTAATTTCCTGACCAACAGCATTGCATGGAATTGCTGCACATGGCCAACAGCTGGTGCCCTTAACCCAGCAGATGTTTCTGTGTCTGAGTTGTAATCATCGTAGAAGCAGAGCCCACGATTTTATTTTCCTTCACACCCTCCTTCCATTTGCAGAAACTTCCTTCACAAGACACAGTGAGCATGCACCAAAGCAGGGAGTGGATGGATTCAATAACTCCAGTCCCCGTGTACAAAAAACCTAACTCTTTCCCAGTACAGTAGGATTGCACAACATCCGTGGAAGCAATTTGAAGTGGTTCCTGTAAGACTAAAACGCACAGCCAACAGGATATCCAATCACGGAAAATCACAGAATATTAAAATTGGATGGCACCAGTGGAGTGTTCGTCAAACAGTAGTATGTGGACTCCTTTAAAGGAAAAGGTTATGTAAGCTCGCACATTCCCCACATTGACTCAACTCGTTTTTGCTAAAGCGTTACTTAAATACGTGCAACCATAAAACAAGGACTGAGCATCTCATGTCCATTACTTCTACTTGTGACTGGGACAGAGTCTCCAGTGTCACGATGCCTGACTCTGTCCCACCTCTACCACCCTTTGGCTGATGTCACATCAAACAGATTATTCACTACCTTATGGGTTCTGAGAGTAAATACAGCAATATATATTTTTAACAGAATCTACCACATAGTTAGCACCCAATAAACAGAACAGCTCAGTTCTTCTCACTATATAGCAAAACCATACCATACAGTAAGTTGTTAATGTAACAATTTATGTTCAGGATTTTTAATGGTATATTTATATTATCAATAAAATTAACCCAAGAATGCTCCCCTACGTGCATGACTCTCTTCAAATGTCATTATCTAGGAAATCTTCCATGATAAGATTACGATTTTATTAATTGGCACATCGGTTTGTCTTTCTAGCCACTATCTCTATACACTTAACGTCATAAACCTATATTGATATAGTTTTAGAGGTATTTTTTCTAGGTATCATTTCTAGGTTTTTATCCATATATTTATAGGTATTATTCTCGGTGTAAATTTATACTCAGTGTTTATTTACAACTGAAAAGAATATATATGACCAGCACATTAAGTTTGAATATTTACTTCAAAGGAAGTGTGGGTTGAATGTTTCATATATTACCTCTTACTACCAAAAAGAAAATATTTTTAAGCTGTGCATTTGTATGGCTTCTGTCTGCTTAGTTGGTTGAT
This sequence comes from Myrmecophaga tridactyla, assembly GCA_004026745.1. Taxonomy (NCBI): domain Eukaryota; kingdom Metazoa; phylum Chordata; class Mammalia; order Pilosa; family Myrmecophagidae; genus Myrmecophaga; species Myrmecophaga tridactyla. The sequence continues at coordinate 66,012 of PVIY010002729.1, read as the reverse complement.
GATGATTGTGGTCATTGTTTTCCTGCTCCATAAATTTTACCCTATATTGGCCATCTTGATTTTAATAGTGTAGAGTTGGTGGTGGGAAAAAAAGGTGATGGCAGAAAGCGAAAACAAAGGCAGAGGAGAATCGGGAAAAGGGAAGGGGGAAATTATTGATAAGCAGTAATCCTCAGAGGTTGTCCCCTCTTTTAGGAATAAATCATTTTTATAAATGGAACATAATGAATTACTTTGTATGGAAATTCCCCTATCATTTAGCTTAATGTATCAAATATTTTAATGGAGGTACATTTGCTGCAATAATATTTTCAATGAGAAAAATCTTTAAATATCATCAGGTTATTAAAAGGTAGTTCCTAAAGAAAGAACACTATTTTATGGAAAGAGTTCTCAAAGAATATTTGAATTTAAAAGCCATTTTCCTCCATTTGTGTGTGGAAAGCTTGGTTCTGCATATTGGGAAAATTCAACCCAGTGATACAACTTTCTCTCTCAACAATGTTAAATATCAGACAAGTATCAATAACAAAATCAGGAAGCGGTAACTAAATTTTTTAAATGTATGTTTTCATTTTGTACAATTTACATTGATTGTCCTCATAATTCTTATTGGTGTTTTGTAAAAAAAAAAAAATCTATAAAAAATTCAAAAATAATGTTTTGATGGATTTTTCATTTAGCTGTTAATTGACTGAGACTATCAACAAGGTCAATTTTCCAGCCCTTGTAAAATTGCTAAGAATTTGAGGTGGATCTGATATCTAGATTCTTTTCAAAATATAAAGTTCCTTGATTTTATGAAAAGCTAAAAAATCTACACATCACTGTAAGAATAGGCAATTTGATTACTTTTGATGTGTCCCTTAGCAATCAATTTGGCTTTGTATAGGTGGTGAAGTAAATTTCCCACCTAACATGAAAGTACTAACTGCATTTTTTTAAATGAATGCCCACAGCTATCAGTTATGTTTTCTTCAACTACATCTTATTGTGTATGAAAATAAACCAATCACTTATCTCAGGTAGCAAAACAGCTGACCAGTATTGCATTAGAGCACTGCATCTGTAAGAGATAACTCTCAGAGAACAGAATTTTCCCTACTTTGTGTGGAATTTAAAATTAATTTGGAAACTAACACAATGTTGTTTCTTACATTCAGATACATAAAGCACATGTCAAGCAGTTGTACTGCAATGTTCAGAATTAAAAGTAGATGTTTTTAATTAACAACAATGGGTCATATGCTTTAAGCATTCCTATATCAAAGTTTTTCAAGAATGAAATCTTTCCCTAGCTACTTAGACATATGCACTGTTAACATTTTTAAAGCGTTTTCCTTATTTCTAATTACTAATATTTACATATTTTTAAATGCTTTCTAAGCAGCATCTAACAATACAAAAAAATTTTATTCAGAAAACAAATTACAATAAATGAAAGATGAATTAGAAAGTAAATCATTTTTAGGAAAGTCTTTTTATGCTAATAGATTTGGGGATATAAAATGGGCTTGTTATAATCAGATGAATCCAGTTAAATTTGAACTATTCAAACAAGGATTAAAGGAGATAAGGCTATAATTCAGGGCTCCTCTAACATTGTAATGTACACTATTTTGGAATACCAATGCTAATCATTGTACAGACTTGGTTTTCTTTCATTAACCATATCAATTACTGTTTACTGTATAATAAAATATCCCACAACTTAATGTATTCAGGCAATAATCAACCTCATCTTATTAGGCTTTACTTCATTGCGCTTCACAGATATTGTGTTTTTCTACAAATGGAAGGTTTGTGGCAGCCTTGCATTGACCAGGTCTGTCGGCACCGTTTTCCAGCAGCACATGCTCACTTCGTATCTCTGGGTCATATTTTGATAATTCTCACAATATTTCAAACTTTTTCATTACTGTTTTATCTGCTATGGTGATCTGTGATCTCTTGGATGTTATTATTATAACTGTTTTGAGATACCGTGAACCACAATCACATACGACGACAAGCTTAATTCATAAATGTTGTGTTTGTTCTGAATGGTCCACTGACCAGCCGATACCCTATTTGTTTTCCTTTCCTAGGAGCTCCCTATTCCCTCACACACAATAATATTGAAATTGGACCGATTAATAACCCTACAATGGCCTCGAGTGCTCAAGTGAAACAAAGAGTCACGTATCTCTCACTTTGAATCAAAAGATAGAAATGATTACTCTCAGTGAAGAAGGCTGTTGAAATCTGAGATAGGCTGAATCTAGGCCTCTTGCACCAAACAACTCGCTAAATTGTGAATGCAAAGGAAAAGTTCTTGAAGGAAATTTAAAATGCTGCTCCAGTGACTATGATAAGAAAATGAAACAGCCTTATTGCTGATACTGAGAAAGTTTCAGTGATCTGAATAGAAAATCAAACTAGCCACAATCTAATTCCCTTAAACTAAAACCTAATCCAGAATAAGGTCCTAACTCTCTTTAATTCCATGAAGACTGAGAGGGGAGGAAGCTGCAGAAGAAAAATTTGAAGTTAGCAGTGGTCAGTTCATGAGGTTGAAGTAGCAAATGTTGATGTAGACACTGCAGCCAATTATCCATAATTGATGAAGGTGACTACATAAACAACAGATTTTCACTGTAGATGATACAGCCTTATACTGGAAGAAGATTTGCATAGTGAGAGAGGAAAAGTCAATGCCTGGCTCCAAAGGACAGGCTGACCATCTTGTTTGGGGCTAAAGTGTCTGGTGACTTTAAGTTGAAGCCAATGCTCATATATCATTCTGAAAACCCTAGGGCCCTTAAGAATTATGCTAAATCTACTCTGCATATGCTTTATAAGTGGGAAAACAAAGCCTGGATGAGAGCAGATCTGTTTACAGCATGGTCTACTGGATGTTTTAAGTCCACTGTTGAGAATGTATCCTCAGGAAAAAGGATTCCTTTCAAAATATTACTGCTCATTGACCATGAGCCTGATCACCTGAGAACTCTGATGGAAATATACAATGTTTTCATGACTGCTAAACATTATCCATTCTGCAGCCCATGTATCAAGAAGTAATTTCAACTTTTACGTCATAATATTTAAGAGGTACATTTTGTGAGGCTATAGCTGCCATAAATAGAGATTCCTCTGATGGATCTTAGCAAAGTCAGCTGAAACCTTCTGAAGGGATTCACCACTCTAGGTGCCATTAATAACACTCATGATTCATGGGAGGAGTCAAGACATCAAAATTAACAGGGATTTGGAAGAAATTGACTCCAATCTCGTGGGTGACTTCAGTGTAGGAAGTAACTGCAGATATAGTGGACATAGCAAGAGAACTACAATTAGAATTGGAACATGAAGATGTGACTGAATTGCTACAATTCCATGATTGAATGGCTGAGCAGCTATTCCTTATGGATGAGTAAAGAAAATAGTTTCTTGATATGGAAGCTATTCCTGATGAAGATGTCGTGAACATTGTTGAAGTGGCAACAAAGGATTTAGACTGTTGCTTAAGCTTAGTTGACAAAGCAGCTGCAGGATTTGAGAGGACTGATGCCAATTTTGAAAGAAGTTCCTTTGTAGGAAAAATGTTATCCGCATCACATGCTACAGAGAAGTCTTTCATGAAAAGAAGAGTATATTGTGGTAAATTTCATTGCCTTATTTTAAGAAATTGCCACAGCCACCCTATCCTTCAGCAAACACTGCCTTGATCAGCATTAAGGCAAGACCCCACCATGAGCAAAAGATTATGGTTCACTGAAGGCTCAGATGATGGCTAGCACTTTTTAGTAATAAAATAGTTTTACATTAATGGATGTACATTGTTTTTCAGACATACTACTATTACACACTTAAGAGACTCTAGTATAAACATAATTTTTATATGTACTGGGAAACAAAAAATTCATGTGGCTTGCTTTATTGTGATGGCTGCATTATTGCAGTGGTCTGGAACTGAACCTGCAATATCTCCAAGGTATGCCTGTTCTAAATTTGGTGAATCGGCAATTTGGGCTGGGCTCAGCTTGGTGGTCCTTCTGGTCTGGTCTGGGTTATCTGCACTCAACTGGGCTCTGCCACATGTCAAGGGTCTTAGCTGGCATTGCTGTATCAACCAGAGCCTCTTTGCATGAGTTCTCATCTTCCAGCAAGTCATCCTGGATTGTTCACTCACATGATGCATTTTTAAGCTCAGTGAGAGATGTCTCTACTGTGAAAAATGCTTTTTAACCTTCAGTTTGCCATTTTCCAGTTGACCAGAGTTTGTCACAGGCCATTCTTTAATCAAGCAGGAAGACAAAGTCTCCATCTCTTGTTGGAAGACCTGAAAATATCATCATTATTTTGCCATCTACCATACACATCATATATTACTTTATCCATCTTTTCAATTTACTGCATAAATCTCTCTCAAATTCATTTGTTTTCTGCCCATCTTCACAAGATTTCCTAGAATACACTACCATCATATCTCATTGAACTACTGTAGCAGCCTTTAACTGAACTCCCCTCAACCATACTTACTATATTACAAGAAGGCATCCAAGAAATTCTTTTAAAATAGAGATATTAAGAATCTTTCAATGGTTTCCCATTACTCTGAACATACCCCAAGTCCTTACTCTGTCCTCTAAGGCCTTCCATAGCATATATAGTTCACACCCCTCAAATATGCCATTTGGTTTTCATAATGATGGATAAAGCATGTACCATATGACGCACATGTGCATAGCCAAGGCATCCCCTGGTCTGAAAGAGTCTCTGAAGAAGGAAATGTCAGTTGAGGTTTTAAATATCTGTAAGAGGTGGCTGGAATGAATTTGGGAAAAGGGAGAAGTATTTAACACAGCCTTAATATCAATTTTATTTGTGTGCTTTATTACTTGTTGACAGCTATTTTTACCACCATTAAATTCCTGGTGCCTGTCAAAGGAATTGGCATGTGGTTGACCCTTAATAATAATCTTGTTGTTGTAAGGCAACAACAAGATTAACTTTTAGATAATGTATCAATTGAGACTCTCCAGAGAACTAGAATCAATAGAAGAATATATAGAAGATATTTTATTGAAGGAATTGGCTCATATGATTTGGGGCGGGGCTAGAAAGTCTGAAATCCATAAACCAGCAAACTGGCAGACTGGAAACTCAGGCAAGGGCCAATGTTGCAGTCTTGAAGCAGAATTGCATCTTCCCCAAGAAACCCATTTTTTCTCTGAAGGCCTTTCAGTTGACTGAGTGAGACCTATCCGCATCATTGAAGGAAATCTCCCTTACTTAAAGTCAACTGGTTGTATGTGCTACAAGATACCTTCATATCAACACCTAGCTCAGTATTTCACTAAAAAACCTGGGGATTATAGTCAAGCCAGATGATGTATAAAACCAACCATCACAAACAGCTAAGCAAAGATCAAAAGTCTACACTAGGAACACTGCAATATTTCAGGATCACTTTTCTTTAACTTTTGAAAGCATTATTTTTTTTTGAAAGCATTATTTTTAAGATAAATAGTTCTGGGTTTTATGTCAGAAATGAGGAAACTTGGGTCCCAGGATTACCTCAGATACTACCCATCTGTTATACCATCTTGGGCTCAGCTTCTTCTTCAGTAAGGTGAGGTTTGTGGACCTGGTAGGGAAATTTCTTTCCAATGGCTAACATTACGTGATGCCATGATTCTGAAACTTGAAACAAGCAGAAAGATTTGACATAGGAATAACTTCCTGTCAGAAGTGAGCATACCATCCATTTGTATTATTATATGCTATGTATAAATACAAAGCATCTTAATTGCTTTGTATTTATAGTGTGCCTTCAGTTTAAGTAGCCAGAGGATATAATTATATATAAAATCCAAATTGCTCAAAATCTGGAGACTTTTTAAAAACCTAGACAAAATAAAAAATTAAACATAGAATAAAGAAGAGATTAAACATATAAAATACGCACAATAGAATGAAATAGAATTACATGGCAATCTACTTATCCCAGCTAATAGATTAACTGCCCTAATTTTGTAAACTACTTAAATGCCACACATTGAGAAACATGCTGAATTTACACAAATTTTAACACATGGGACCTGCTTGCGAAGCATCTGGAAAAACCCAAAATCAAAACATGCACTTCAGCAGGACAATTTCAAAAGACCATACCCAGAGGCTGTATCCCCCAAGCTGAGAGTGGCAGGAAATAGCTGGGCTCCCACATGTCAGGACAGAATATCTGCAACACTTCACAATTGGACATTTAAAAAGAGAAGAGCAAATAGGCAACACAGCAGTAGGTATTTTTTAATATATTTCAGATTTTACTCAAACAAAAACAGCATATGGGATTTTGAAGTAATTCTATAATGAATCCACTAGGAAATTTTGAACCTCTTGGTACATAGAGCTGTGGCTATGAAGCTCTTGTGAGGTTTCTGAAGCAGGTTCTAGTTTATTAACGAATGTGCCTGACTTGGGCATCAGGTAAATAGAATTCAAGGTCAACTCTCTCATATGTCCTTAATTTCTCAGTCTGCAAATAAATGGAGGCAGGGTGTTAAAAGAATGGACTCTGCAGACTGACAGTCTAGGTTTTAATCTCAATTCCCCTTCAGAAAAACATACTGAATAATTTTGGAATTTAATAAATTGTCATTTATTTCATAGAGTAACTACCAAAGAATAAAGAATTATGAATTCTAATGAGAGGACAATGAACAGCACAAATACAAAAGGAAGCATGGAAAATAAGAAAAAGCAATATTGAACAAGTAGTACAAATAGCAGAAAAAAGATGGTATGTTTAAACCAAAATATGTCAGTGCACATATTATATATGAAAAAGCCAAATGTCATTAAAAGACAAAGAAAAAATAGATTAAAAATACAAAAAACTTAAATGAACAATTTTTATTAAAGGTACAAATAAAACACAAGAATACAAAAATATTAAAAATGTAATAGTTGGAGAAAGAGATATCTTGTAAATATTGCCCCCACAAAAATGAGGTTTAAGTTGTACCAGTTCAGAAAACATGATGTTACAGCAAAGTTTTTACTATATCTCAACAAGGTCATTTCATAATGTGAAAAGATGTGATAGAGCACAGCTCATCATGAGGTAATAAAATTTACATTGATGAATGCACATATTAATAGTAATTACTGATAAAACCACAAAGGTAAAAAAGGACAAATCAAAATCAGAGTGGGAGATTTAACACAATTTTCTTGGCAAGTGTTTTGGTTTTGTAAAGCTAACGGAATACAATATACCAGAGATGGCTTTTACAATGGGGACTTGTTAGCTTACAAATTGACAGTTCTAAGTCTGTAAAAATGTCCCAATTAAAGAATCCACTGGACAATACTTCTCTGAAGCCAGGCTGCTGGCATCTGCAAGAGCTCTGCCACTCAGGGGGCATTTGCTGGCCCTTCTCTCTCAGGGTTCATTGTTTCCAGCTTCTGGTTGCAGTGGCTTCCTTTCAGCTTCTCTGGAGCTATTTTTTGCGTGTGTCCTTTATTCTCTTATAAAGCACTCCAGTAAGGGAACTAAGACCCACTTTGGGGTAAGTCCTCATTGAAATAATCTAATCAAAATATCCCACCTATCACAGGTCTACACCCATAGGAAGGGATTAAAAAGCATTGCCTTGGGTGGGCCACAGTGGCTCAGCAGGCAGAGTTCTCACCTGCCATGGGAGACCTGGGTTCGTTTCCCGGTACCTCCCCATGCAAAAAGAAACAAACAAAAAAACTGGAAAAACATGGCCTTTTCTGGGGTACACAACAGATTCAAACCAGCACAAGAAGGATACAATAGACAGGAAGAGGAAAACAATAAGGATAAGGAAAGCTAGAATAACACAAGAATTTAACAGAGTGAAGTTTCAGACACCACTCCAACAACCACAGTTAAGTGTTAAATATCCTTTAACAATACGCACATTTATCAAAACTGACCACATTCTGGGCTAAAAGAGTAAGTTCAACAAATTTCAAAGAATTTAAATCACACAGTCCATTTGAAACTGAAATTATAGTCACAGATCTCCCCGCAAAGAAAATCCCAGGTCCAGCTGATTTCAAAAGGAAGCTCCACATAAATCCAAGGAACGACTAAATCCAATAATTCACAAACAGTTCCATAGAATAGAAACAGAAGGAGCACTCCCGAAATTATATTATGAGGCTAGTATGATCGTGGTACAAAACAGGATAAGGAAGTTAGGAGAAAATTACAAGCCATCTCATTAAAGAATACCGATGGAAAAATACTGAAAAATAGAAAAATGCTGTTGGGGATTGAATCACGTCCCCACTAAAAGCATGTTCAGGTCCCAACCCCTGTTCCTGGGGGTGTGAACCAATTTGTAAGCAGGACTTTTGAAGATATTCGTTAAGTTGTGCCCACACGGCATGACATGGCTCAAGTCCTTACAAGTACAGGAAACTGGATGCAGAGGAGCCGTACAAATAGCCAGAAGCCGGAAGTCCACAGAACCTGAATGAAAAAGAAGACACTGCCAAGCACATCACTACATGTCAGAAAAACCAGCAGTCAGCCCTAGAACGCCACAGCCTTCAGGCAGACAGCATCACCTTGCTGATGCCTCAATTCTGGATTTCTCCTAACCTCAAGACTAAATTTCTCCTGTTTAAGCCAACCCATTGTATAGTATTTTTTCAGAAGCCATGAAAATTAAACAGATTTTGGTACTGAAAAGTGGGATGGTGCTATTGCAAATATCTAAAAATGTGGAAGCAGCTTTGGAATTGGAAAATGGGTAGAGGCTCAAAGAACTGTGAGAGCTTAAAAATTATGAGAGCTGTAGGGAATGTTTGCATCTTCTTAGACAATACACAATTTGTCATGAAGAGAATGTTGGCAGAATAATGGACATTAAAGGTACTTCTTGAAAGGACTTAGAAGGAAATGATAAATGAGTCATTGGAAACTGGAAAAAAAAGTAGATCCTTGTTATAAAGAGGCAGAGAATGTGGCAAAATGGAGTCCTGATATTGGATAGAAGGCAAAATGTGAAAATGATGAGTTTGGACATTTTGCTGACATTTCTAAGCTAAGTGTAGAAGATGTAGCCTTGCTTCTCCTTACAGTTTATAGTGAAATGAGTGAGGAAAGACATAAACTGAGGACTGAACTGTTCAGCACAAGGAAACCAGCAATTAATAATTTGGAAAAATGCTCAGCTTATTCACATGGCATGCTTTGAAACTTGGGCTTTATCAGGAACCTCCCTGGGCTTCCAGGATGTGGCCCTCCAGAGAACAGTCAGTGTGAAGGTCTCACTGAACAGCCCTTTGCCAAAGAGGCTGTGTCTGAACATGGACCCAGTCAGCCATTTTTGTGCCTTGGACATGCAGGTGTCCAAGAAGGATTTATGGAAAGTTTTATTGTCTGATAGTTTGAACCTGCTTGAACTGCTTGCAAAGCTAACAAACTTTCTGCAAAATTTGCATTAGCAGAACCACTGCTGGCCTGGACTAAAAGGGACAGAGCAGGGATGAATTGAAGTAAGAATGATCTCAAGGGCAGAACCATGGAAACAAAGATCTGGATGAAAAAGATCTCCTAGGCCCAAGAGAGTGAGCCTGCACTGAGCTTAGAGGGGCAGGTCATCTGCCCTGGTGCTTGGAGGGGTGGGCTTGTGCCCAGTTATTCAAGGAGAGTGCTACCACCCTGGTATTCAGAGATGACAGTGCCCAAGCACAGATAGGGTTAAACCTTCACCCCAGTTTGGGGAGTGCTTGGAAAGGCTAGGGCTGCCACTCCATCAGAAATGGGGAACAGAGCATCAATCCACAGATGGTTCTCAGACTTTGATATCTCATGGAGTTTTCCCTGTTGGTTTTCAGAGTTGCTTGGGAACTTTGACTCCTGTTTTCCTACCAGTTTCTCCCTTCTGGATGGGCATGTTTACCCTATGCCTGCCCCATCATGGTATATTGGAAGTAGACGACTTGTTTCCTAGGTTTCACAGAGCCATCAGACAGAAGAATTTTGCCTTACTATGGACTATACCCATAACTGATTTTGATGAGTCCTTTACTTAGCATTGTTCTCAAATGGTTTAAAGCTTTTCAGATGTAGTGATAGAATAGATGCATTTTGCATGTGAGAAGAACATGACTTTTGGAGGTCCAGAGGGGAGACAGTTGGGGATTGAATGAAAAGGCATGTTGAGGTAACACCCTTTGTTCTTGTAGGTCTTATAAGCAGGACCTTTGAAGACGTTTTGAGCTACGGTGAGCCCAAACCGAATGAGGGTGGGCCTTAGATGACCGACGTCCTTTTTCTTTTTTTTTTTGACTGAAGTCCTTTTAAGCAAAGGAAATTGGACACAGAAGAGAAAACCATGGAAAGTGAAAGACGCTGGAAGTCAGTGGAACCTGGAAGAGAAAGTAGAAAACAACATCATGCGCATTACCACATGAGGCCAAAGCCAAGGACCCAAGGATGATTGACAGGCAGCCCCAGAATGCCAGACTTTAGGGAAAAAGCATTGTGTCGCTAATACCTCAATTTTGAATTTCTCCTAGCCTCAAAACCTTGAGAATAAATGTCCATTACTTAAGCCAACTCATTGCCTGGTATTTGTTTTAGCAGCTATGAAACTAAACAAATATATATATAAGAATAACACATCATTAGCAAGTTCAGTTTACCCCAGAAATGCTAGATTACTTGAATATTAGAAAAGCAATCACCATATTAATATATTAAAGGGAAAATATTATATAATCACCTCAATAAATATAGAGCATATATATGACAATATGTCTCATCCACTTTTACAAATTTCTTTAACATAATAAATTATCCACCAAAAAACTAAAGTTATTATCCACCAAAAACCTTAAGTTAATAAAATACTTTCATGATGAAAAACTGAAATTTTGTCTTGGTGATTAGAAAAATGAATGAAGGATACGTGTGCATTTTATCCAAACTTTTGTGTGTGTATTTCGTAATAAATTGGTGAAAAAAATACATGTCATAGACTAGTTGAAAATATTTGTAATGACTATACAGATAAATGAATATTAAGAGTATATAAAGAATTATTGAAAATGAATAATAAGAAGACAAATGACCTATAGAAAATTGTTCACAAAGAATGTGAAAAGGAAATAGAAAAATTGAATAGTCAATAAAAGCATCCAAAGATTTTTAGTCTCACTAATAATCAAATAAATTCCAATTCAGATTAAAATAACAGAGTGTTTTGTCTCCATCAAATAGGAAAAATTCTAAATATTTTCATAAAGGCAAAAACATGATCTATCGTAAATATTGCAAAAAGTTAATATTTTTTAAATCCAGGAGGTATATATGGATACTTTTTTCGCCCTATTTTCTGTGTTTGAAATGATTCCTACTCAAAAAGTTCAAAAAATCTTTTAATATAACTCTACAAAAAATGTATTTTGAAATCAGAAAGACTAAAACTGGGATGTATGTTCACTAGCTTTAAATCTCCATTTTCTCATTTATTATATAAGAAACATCTATCTTATATGATTGCAAGGACTGAAAGGAAAATAAAATATAAACAAATAGTATCTATCAAAAAGTGGCCTTCTACAAATTTTTTCCATTCCCTTCCAGAAGAAACTCAATTAGTGAAAGCAGATCATTTTCCATGTTCCCTCAACTTTCGGCACCTGGTTTCTTCATCCATAAAATGAGATGGAATACTTCATTCACCTGCCCTGGGCAGCCCTGTGACGCGGGACTGAGAAAGGACATTGGCTGCCCCTCTGATTCAGGAGTAAATCTGGGTCCTCTCGGTGTTACAGGGCTCTTTCTGAGCTGCCCCTTCCTCACACCCTTCCTGTCACCTCTCCAACCTCTTCTCCTTTCTTCTAACTTGGCCCAGCCGCAGTAGCCAGGTTGCTGCCCTTTGAACATGCCGGGCAAGCTTTGCATCGCCGTTCCCTCTGCCTTGAGCACACTTCTCAAAATATTCACCTGAGCAACCCCCCCCACCCCCTGCCACCTCTTTCAAGGTTTTGCTCCAATACAAACTCTCTATTACATTTGTGCTGCTTCCCATAAAACTTTTCAGCCTCTTGATTGACTCTTACAAGCTCCAGTTATTTTTTCCCCATAGGGCCCATCACCCTTTAACAGACCACACAATTTACTTACTTATGTTTGTTATTCGTAGTGGGTCTCTTTGCATTTCTACTGAGGTGCCCATGTGCCTAGAACATGACTGTTGTCTTATGCATGGTGACCAGTCATTAAACATTTGTTCAGTGAAAACCACATCTTGAGAGAAAAATATATGCCAATAGCGCTTCAAGCCAGTAGAAGTTTATACTGTACAATTAAATAACTCTTGACTTGTTTTATGATTTGTGAAATTGCAGATAATTTGGGAAATATACATACAACATTACTAGCAAAAATTCCTAAAACTAAACAACACAGATACTTATAATTCTTTAGTTTGTCTCCAACACAAAAATAACACTTCTGAAAGAAGATGACATTTTCTTTGGGAAAAGGATGAATTATAATATATGAGTAACAATGAGTAGTCCTGTATCAGAATTCCATGCCATCAAGTACAGATAATAGTGGTTCAGGCTGATGTATATAATTTGTCAAGTGATGAATCCCCAAATTGCTGTTCCAGGTTTCCTACAATGTTTATCTTATAGGTCCTAGTTCAGTGTTGATGAGTAATTGATTACATAAGCATGGTTTTTCCAGAGGATTCTCTAGATTATTACTGCAAAAAGTACATTGGATCTGTGTCCTATAAATACACAATGGAAAAAAACTCACTTAGAGATACATGCTAGGGTGCTGGCATTATAACAAAATCATACAGCTTATCTGCATGTAGAATCATATTCTGAAATGTGGATAGATACAATAAATTTACATAGGACAATCTACTACAGTTTTAAACAAGTGTTTGTGTCTCATTCCAAGTTTGGAAAAGGGGGACAAAGCTGTAAGTGATTACTTTGCCACACCACTTGCAATGTGGCAGGGAGTGTCCAAGCACAGCACAGATGTGATCTAAGGCACAACTCTGCATTGTTCTTTCTAAGATCCAGCAAAAAGTCAAAGCATCTTGATCTTATTCAAGTATTCTGCTTCTAGCAGCTGTGACAATTAGAGATGCCCTCATGGCTGACTCAGAGTATTTTTCCAGTCAACAAAGGAAACAATATTTTGGTAATTTGTCCAGAAAGCTCTTTAGTCCAGCATGTGTGCTTTTATAGGTTAAGGTGTGTGAAAAGGCACTGGGAATACTGAACTAAGGGATTCCATAATACAGTAAGAACTTTAGAAGGAACAGACAACTAAATGAATAAATATCATTGTCAGGCTCTAATACAGCTAGGGTTCTTCACTGTATATGGTTCTCAGTAAATAGACTCAATTATAGTTTTCTTTAACTGAAGAATCAGTATCGCACTAAGTGACATAGGGAGCTAAGAAGGAAGTAAAAGATGCATCCTCTACCTCTAATGTGTTTAGACTAGTTTGAGAAAAACAATACAGGCATTTATATTTTTTAATAGCTGATATCTGATTAACAGTTTCTAAATAAGTCACAAAGTTGCCAACAGAGGGAGAGACCAAAATAACTAGATTGCTTGATGGAAGAGCTAGCAAAATGGATCTTGAAGTCTGGGTAAAGTCTGGAAAGGAAGTGGAGGGAAAAAAGACATTTCTTGCTGAGCACAGAGAGAGGAACAGAGAGGGTTAGGCTGCTGAGCTGTGCCAATGGAAACGGCTTGTGCTGTGGGAAGACAACCACGAACCCTTAGCCTTACCTGAACTTTAAGGAATTGTAGCATCCTGCCAGTTTGGAGCCCATTTTGTTTATGTTGTATGTACTTTCATTTGCAAATTTCAGCTGGCCCTTCCCAGCAGTGTACTGACCTCCTCGTGCCTATCTCCAGTGGAATGTCTTCACCGCTTGCTTCCCAATTCTCGTGTTATTCAAACCACCAAACCCTCAAAATCATAACCAGGGCCCCAGAGTAAGATATGTCAGCAGCCCCAGTTGATCATGAGGCCCAGGTTACAATTTAATGTAATGTTTCTCATGAGATAGGAAACAAATGTGCGCTAGAACAAGGAGTCTGATCTGAGAAGCTGCTAGAGGGGCTGACGAGAGTCCACCCAGCACAGTAAGCAGCCTGGACCCTGGAGCCAAGCCACAGAGCTCAGAAGCCAACTCCACCTCCTCCTGTCTCTTCCTAGAGGTCCTGCTGCTGGCCTCAAGGACTTCACCTGCAGAGTGGAGGCTGCGGTGACCCGCTCACAGGTACTTAGGATGATTAAATCAGCTAGTACAACGAAACCAGTCTGAGCAGGGCACAGTGTAAAAGTGGCTGAACTACTTGCATTAGTTTTATTACTAGGCTAAGAAAATAGGAAATATGTCGTATGTAAAGCATAAATATAATTCCACAGGAACCATTTCAGTTTTAAGGACTGATGATGTTAGTTTTGTTGAAAGTCAGCACAGTAACGTGAATTTCAGCACATGCCAGCAAAGAGCTAGAACATCAGGGGAACCTTCAGGCAGCTGAAAAGCCACACTGTGGGTCTACTGTACAGGTGCTGGGTCTCTGGGCCTCACTTGTCAGCCTGGCCCAGACTGTCGGCAGAATGTTCTCAGAGGTCGCATGTGTCCCTATGGCTGTGAGTCAATTGGGAATTGTCAAGGTTTTCTTCTCTCTGTCTATGGAACTTTGGGAATGAAAACAAACTTTGGATTTATTCCAGCTGCCTGACCTGCAGGTCCACTGAATGCTGGAGAAGTTTTATTTCCCATTCAAGTTATCATTTAGACACACCTGCCATAAGCACCTGGAGCTCCAGAGTTGAATACCACGCAGAGGTTGTGGCAGAGATTGCTAGCTAATCACCAAATATTTGTGCCTTCTTCCCTCGTGTGCAGTTGTTTCTAAGAAGCAGGTATTTGGCAAGGAACTGCATTTTGAAACCCCTGATGAAGCCATAAGGCTCCATTCTAATGAATGGAAAGTAGGCAGAAGTGATATCAAATAAATGAATTAAAAAAAAAAAACTTCCCATAAGATTCTCTACTCTCTCTTCCTCTATCTGCAAAATAAATTTCTACTATGTTAAACCACAGAGAATCTGGGGTTTATTTGTTACAGAAGCTAGCATTACTTTGCTAATAAAGGGATACAAATTAGAGAGCAGCCCTTGCCCAGCAACAGTAACAGCCCAGCCACTAGGCACAGCTCAACATTTTAGCACAGCCTTAAGAAAAACAATGGACATGTAGATGCCACTTTAGACAGTAAGAGGAGAAAATACACCGTGCTGTAAAATGTTACCAATTGTCTTCCAAACTGATCCAAAGCTACAAATCCTGCAAGAAGCTACTAGATATCCATTAATTTAAGCATTTTCCAGAGCAATGAGATTCAGATAAGCTCCGAATAAACATTCAAATGCCTGGGTGCTTATTTTAAAACAAAATAAATCTCTAAATCTTTTGAGGCCTTTATACTAACAACTATTAGTACAGTGTTTATGAGATGAAATCATTTATAACTAGAGGAGTAGCTATAAAATTTCTTAGCAGAGGGCAAAGTTGTTGGGTCTTCCTCAGGCCACTTTCTCTTTATAATTATTTCTAAATCATTAACCTTCTGTCAACCTTCAATACAACTGAAACCCAATTCTGCATGACTTTTAAAAGAGATATAGAAGAGTGCTTGTCAAAAACAATCATTGTGGTTGGGAAAGAGCGGATATCTGATTTTAGTCAGAGAAAACGTTTATGTAAAGGGAAAAGACTGTAAGAATTTAATAGATTTAGTGCCATAATAAAGGATGAGTAGACAAGACTGATGTCTGCAAAATCTAGTAAAAACTTGCAGTCTCCCTTCCTTAGTAGACCCTGTCTCCAAATAAATGCTTAGTAAAAAGTCAAATCACTGGAAAGGAAGGATTTTACTTTCCTTCTGCTGAATCAGCTTTAGGAGCCATTGGCCCAGCCAGTCCTGTGCCTTGTCAGATGGGCCTTTAGTTTACCATACTTGTCAGCATTTGTTCTCACTTTGCACTCAGTTGTACCTTTTAATGCATTGACAGCTGCCCTCATCAAATCTAATGGCCTCTTTCAGACAGAGGAATAATTGACTAATCAGATCTTCTTATTTGCAATAACCCAAAGGCACCAATTTCTCAGCTGTCCCCCAGACCATTAAACACATGCCTCGGGTCTATAAATCGCATCCGCGAAGGAGATGCAGAAACCACCAGGTATCTGCCCTGGGGAGCAGAGGCCCACGCACAGGAGTGACCTTTCAGCAAAGCATCCTACTTGGAGCCCTCTATCTTTCCCTTATTATTTTTAACGGATGCAAATACCTTACTTTGTTGCAATAAGAGGTGTGATTTTGCTCTGGAGAATATGCTAAGATGTATTATAATGCAAAGCCAGAATAAAAGAGAGTAACCTTACAAATATTTTGTCAATGTATCCATTGTGATACACATCAAACACAAACCTCTGTGTGACCATTTATTTCTAGAGCACAAGAAAAGCATCCATTTGCTGAAAATGAAACAGACTCATACCTCTACCATGGCATATAGTAGTCATTGGTTATTTTATGTTCCCTAATTCTGCCAACAGCATCCCGAACATGTCTAGAGGAATCACTGCACACCCCCCACCCCACGACCACAAACCGATCAAAATCGTCACGCGGAATTGAGGCCACCTGGTCTCAAGATTGGGTCATCAGTGCGCTGCACCTCTCCAGTAATAAATATGGTGAAGGTGACATTTCCCAATTTTTGTCACAATAAGGTCCACATTAAATATTTTGCTATCAGAATTCACACCGGGATAACAGAATGAAGCTGCTTGTGGCAGCTAGCGAGAATCTTTGCCCCGAGCCTGACGGCCTCTGAGGCTGAAGGGGGTGGGAGAAGGTCAGCGTCTCAGCACAGGTGACAGCCACTCCAGGCACACACACACACACACACACACACACACACACACTCACCACATGCCCAGGTGCACAAATGAAGGGCTAAGCTAAGAGAGGAGGTCACAGCAAAGGCAGACCAACTTGAGATGAAGAGATTCAATTCGTCTGGGATATAGGGAAATTAGAACTGGATTTTCTCATTCTGTGGGCTTGCTGTGGTAAGGACGTGAGCCTGGCAAAGCCAAGGTGCTCAAGGGAGGACCCCAAGGGAAGACGTTTGTGCCACAGTGGAAGACGCCCCCCTGAACTGTTTATGCATAGCAGCCAATAAATTCTACTTTATGCTTATAGAATGCATAATTATGTACATTCCATGATGTTCAGTTTCAGTTGTAACTGATAAAACTTCTGCATATATCATGTTATTCCAAAATATCTGCTCAGCTGACATCTCCCCAACTGGACTGTAAGTTTGGTGGGGGCAGGAATCCAATAAGGATGGCCAGCAAATGCATGGCCCCTCCAGGAAGTACTCCACCAGGATATATGTTTGTTAAAATGAATTTAAGAATGCATACTTTTAATTAACAAATTATGAATGCAACAGAATCAAGATTTGGCATGTTTTATTCCGCATACTTCCAAATGGCTTCCTCAGCAATACCTCAAGAATTTGGATGCTTTGCAATAGAGGCTGTGGAGGAAAAGACAGTAAGTTAAATGACTTCACTTAAAAACTGTATCATCAAATTCAAAGCTGCAAACATCCCCACCCAAGTCAAATATCTTTAAAGTTAAAGTAAATACACAAACAACAACAACAACAAAATGCTGAAAACCTTATCTTTCAATTTTGGTCTTTGATCATTACTCTTTCTCTACCTTCTCCCTAAATCATGCCTTCTAATTGCCTTTTGTTTTCCTCTTCCAAGAGAAAAATCAATTCTTATTTCCAGCACATGCAAGTGGTGTGCAGATGTGTTGATGACTAAACCAACCAACACACAAACCAAGTTGGATTGTTTGCTTTTGAGACCTTCCCCTTAGCTCATCTCTATGGAAGGCCTACGGTAGAATGATCTTGAAGTTTTCTTTGGCAATTTTGAAGTTTATTCAAAAGGGGATCAGGATAATTTACAACTGACTTACTTCCCCCAACGATATACTGGAACTCATTGGAGAATTTGGGGGCTGGGGTCAGACTGGAAGATTCACAGTGTTATGAATAAAGCAGGATTTTATTTAAAGTGATCTGAACATGTAAATTGAACAAGAGACTAAATGAGGAAGGAGAAAGATAAAACAAGTTTTCAACATTTCTCTCTACACAGCCCATAACTTGTGCCCCATGACAATGCGCTCAGACCAACACCATGAATTCCCTGACTTGTCTCGGTGTGGTCCCTGTTAGAACAGTTTACAGCCTTTAGACTTCAACCCTTTAGTGAAGGGGCCTAGTCTTTACTCAGGCACTTTAAGCAAAAAATCCCATGCTTTGTTAATGAATAAGCAAGTCATCGCTTTAATTACAAAAATACCATAAGCAAGAACTTCTCGGCATCCTACAAAGGATACCAAGAAAACAAGAAATTAATATCGGAAAGGCAGCCAATAGCTTTAAACGTCTAACCTCCACCATTTCAAACGAGCTTGAAGACCTCAGCTCCTTCTTTAAAACTCTTTTGACCTTAGTTTACGTAACAATAAGATGAAGGTACATCCCAAAAGCCTACTTTTCTATAGTTCAATGATTCTGTCACACTGGAGCATATGAGTTAAGACATCTGAGACTGAATTGCATGTCATTCCTTATTCCTGGAATGTTGGCCGGACCCCTAATTGGGGTGAACGTTAGTGCCACACCTGTGCAATCCATGTCTCTATAACATGAGGACTGGCCTATTGTGAAAGGCATAAATGGTGCTCGGCTCAGAAAAAACTACCTCAAAGCAATCAAATAGTTTCCAGGTTATAAAAGGAGTTTCTACCCATTGAATATTGATAGAATTAGGTTGAAAAAAAAAATAACTAAAATGGCCCACTCAAGCTTTATGCCTGAAAGTGGCTGGAAAACAATTCATCCTTGCCATATATCAATCCTTCGAATCACAAAGACCATGACTGAACTAAGCAAAAAATGCAGTGATGTGTCCTGCCTCTGAAGATGCTAGAGCGCGGCTGCCCCACACCTGCTTGATGGTCTCCTCCCATACATCACTTCTAAAAGGCCCTGAGAACTAGAGGATCGGGGTGAGAAGGTGGGTGGATGTATTGCCACGGACGTGCCGCCTTGCCAGGAGGGAGATGTCAGAAGAACCCCGAAACCAGCCATGGCTAGAGAGAGGCACAGTTCTGTTCATTACATGCTAAGTTTGTCCAGAGTTAGAAAACGCGGCACTGAGAGTAAGAGACGCTGCCAGGCAGTCGCTGGCCTAGGAGTGCTGGTATTTGAGCTTGCAGCACATTGCCCATTCATGGATCTGCACAGAAGTCGCAGCCACTTAAATGAGAAGTGAATAGGGCCAAGGACAGACCACACACGAACTCTAACGGCAAATTAAGACTTACGTATAATTTCTTATGTGAGAAAGAATAAAAAATAAAATAAAACCCACATGAAGACAACAGGGAAAAAATGAGGAGAGGAAAACATAATAAGATTAGCCTGACACTGCAAATTATTAACTAAAGGAACCCAAGCCAGTAGAAGGGTTTTAAAGAATTTAATTAATCCTACCTAACAGGAAACAAGAAAATATAACTGCTTTGTGACAGGAGCAGTAAACGATACAGACAGGACAGATTGAGATGAAAAAACAATGAGATAAGATTAAAAAGAGATTGAGAGAAATTAGATTGAAATGAGATGGCAAGAAAGCAAAAAAATGGAGTATTTAAATTAAAGTGAATATTGGAGACGAAAGTTGTATTATAAAAATCAAATCAGTGAAATGGAGGACAAAATTGAAAAGTACTTTCAAAATATTGAGGAAAAGATTATTCGTATTTTAAATATTAAGAAAAAAACATGAAGCATCTGGGAGGAAATAAAAATTGGAGTGGGGGTGTCATACTTTTTCTCTCTTCTCCTGAATGTCAGAAGGCAATAAACTAATAATTTAAAGCTTTGAAGGAAAGTATTTTAATCTAAGCCTTTTTATTAATAATAATTTTGTTTCATAAGTGAAAACAAGAGATAAACAATTATTGTGCTTTAAAATGTACTAGCCACAAAACCTGTTATATAAAAATCATTTGAAGGTATATTAGAGCCAAATGAAAGTTGAATCAAAATTTAGAACTTAGTACAATGAAGTCATAGTGCAAAGAATCTACTGGGAAGCAATGAAACCTTGGAAGCATTAAGCTAAAAACTTATCATAGATCTAATTATAAAATGAAATGCCGTTGAAAACTCTGTTCTTAAAAGAAGATTTATAATGTAAAAGTAATCTTTTAATTAACAATAATCTTGCTCCAAATTATCAGATTGCATTAACAAAATCTGGAAGGAGAATAGAGAACAAGTGAAAAGCAAAATTGTGTCAAAAGTTTGCTCTTACATTGTGCTATTCTAGACTTTGGCAATTAAAAATAACATTTTAATAGCAAAAAAAAGTTGAAAAACAATGTTGTTACATTAATAAAGTTTGAAAACAGTTACAAATCTGAAGAAAAGATAAAAACCTACAGCTCTTAGCCATGGAAAAATAAAAGAGATGAAAAACCAAGAAAACAAAAGCAGAGAGAGGTTGATAAGGTTCATCCCAAACATCATAATTAATATAATGAAAATAAATCCTTAAAATTCCATTAAGTAAAAGTATTTTTAAAAAGGTACAAATAGAATACAGCATTTAATTTCTCTTCTTCTTAAAAGTTAAACTACATTAAACTGATTTACTTTTTAAGAAATAACCCCACAACAATGGATAGAATGGGAAAGAGGACTAAAGCAGGGAAATTGTGAATGAAGAAATCAGAAGGCTGAAATGGAACTGGATATAGCAGATTCAAGAGAGTGGGAACTACGAGCAAGTCTGGGGAGAATTGAAAGACAACCCCAGTTAAACTTCAAAAGGCTCAGGATGAGGCAGCAGTGGGTAAATTTAAAACTGGAGTGAAGGACACGATGTTAAAATAGGGTGGAAAATGGGAGAAAGATGTTTAAGAAGTAGTGAAATCTATAAATCCCTAGACCTCTTTTCCATATGACTTTAGAGAGCTCTTCTTCCTGCAGCTATGACAAAATCCCAAAATCTGATATCTGACTCTGAAATAAGTAAAATGGCAATTATCTGGATCAGAGTCTGTGAGGCACAGCTGAACATCTGGGTATCTAATGATCATCGAGATAGTATCTAATGATAGTAGAGAATAAGTGACATTCATTCTGTCATTAAACCACCTAAATCGACCTTCAATGAAATTTAAAATTGGAAACCTCATCTGCATGTTCGACATCTTCAAACTCTTTCTACTCCCCCATTCTTTAATCTGTAGGTGAGACCTTAGAATTACCAGTCATCTGAGAAAAGCATCTCCTATTTTGTATAGAGACCAAACCAACCAAGAAAAAGAAAAGAAATTAGGAAGAAATAGAAATTAAGAAGCTATTATTGATATTAGGAGAAAGCTAAGACAATATTTTATATTTAAAGAGCAAGATTAAGACCCTCCCAAAATAGGACTATCTAGAGAACAAAACAGGCTCTTAGAAATGTATAACCCTATACAGAAACATTAATAATCTTAAAAGCATATAAAACAAAAGTTAAGGGAGCTTACCCAGAATATAGAGTGAAATGATACAGAGGTGAAAAACAAGAAAGGGAGACAAGAAGATTGGAGTACCATTCTAGGAGGGGCAACTTTTGAATAATATGAGTTCTAAAGAGAGAAAAGTACAGAAAAATGGAATAAAGGCAGGGGAAAATATTAATAAAATAATTCAAGATGATATCCTAGGATTGAAGAGCATGGGTGTCCAAATTGAAAGGGTCCACTCAGTGTCCAGTACAATGTATGACAGTTGACCCACGGAAAAGGACACATTGTAATCAGAACAGGGAGGACAAAGAGAAGATCATGAAGACCTCAGAGGCAGGATGGAAGCGGGTAGTGGAGACAATAAGAAAACAAAAGAACAGAAGCTCACCTAGAAAATATGAGGACTCAGAATGGCTTCAATACTCTAACATCACCACCAGGAACTAACAAACAGAGACAGTATTTCAAAATATTGACTTAAAATTTCTAACCTAGAATTCTGGATGCACCCCAAATATCAATCAAATAGGGGAAGATTAGATTAAGATGTTTTTAAACATACATATTTATTAAAGGGTTAGCTCTCACCTTCCCCTCCTAGGAAGCATGTTCAGGATGTACCTCCAACATGAGGCAGTTAGCCACAAAAGAAAACTACATGAGAGAGCGAAAGCAAAGTTTCCAGTGCAGGAAGAGGTGAAGGAAGAGAATCCCCGAGATGACTGCAAAAGGAGCAACAAGTCCGGATGGTATGGCAAGGTCACCCCCCCCCCTTCCACATGTGCCAGTATTTAGGGATGGTGAAGTCCATGGAAATAGCACTGTTATGGGTAAAATCAATATTGATGGTGACCTATGGCTTAGCCTAAGTGGTGGAAAAATAGAAGAAGAATGTTCCTGACATGGATTGTTCCAGTGACGCCTGCTGTGTCTCTTTTAACCAACAAATTGACAGAAACCTTTGATCTCCATAGACTATGACACAGAAGAGAATATAAACCTTCCCAGTGAATGGAATTCTCTTACATGTCATATTTTATCAATTCTAGGAGGTCGTCAATTGCAAGACACAACTTATATCTTGCAAAAAGAAAAGCACACAAGGTGGTGAATCTATGTGATGAGCGCATACAGCTGAACTACCACATTGCCACACCCTCAGTGTAAGGGCCAATGAAATATGAGCCACCAGGCAGGGAGAAATAACAGGAAACCTTGTGTGTCTCAAACTTGACACTGCTCCCCCGAGAATTTGAACCACAGGATAACATTCACCTCTGTGGAAGGAATATGCATTGTCAGTGTGGTTCAAAAAAACCACAGATTTCTTACTTAGATAATTTGTTACTTCGTCTACATTGACTGCACTTCAGAGACGGTTCAGAGTCCTCTCAGGTTGGCGGCAGCCCTGATGACTGGCAAAAGCAAATGCAATCCTGTCTAGAATTCAGTTTTAATGAGGTCCTCAAAAATTAAATTGTAAGAACCATTTATTGTCAGATGCATCCCAATTTCACAGATGTTCAAATGTGAAAAAGATATATTTGCCTTAGAATCCATATCACACACTCTGGAAATGCTTGTAAATGCAGAGAATGTCTGTGAAAGTATCCATAAGAAGATGGGTAATGGTTCCATCTGGTGAGAGGAATTTGTTTTCTTAGAGAAAAAAGTATGTGCAGATTTACTTTACTCTTTACGTGCTGACACGGAACAATCTAAAAAGTTACAAAATTACCTGTTAAATAAAAAAGACAAAGTTCAGGAAGTGTACGTGTGGTTATGTGTCTTCACGCACTTGTTTTGTATTCATACATTGTCTGTGAAAAGACACAAAAAACATTACTAACAATGGTTAATTCTGGAGGGAAAAACTGGATGGTGGGGGTAATGATGGAAAAAAGGCCCTTCACTTTTATATGCCTTTTTGTACCTCTTAAATTTTATGCCATTTGAATGCATTGCTCATTTAAAAATAAATGCATAACATGTTTAAACAGAAAAGAACATTCAAATTAATCTTTAAAAACAAACCCAATTATCAATTACTTGCTCATATCTAAAACTATACATATCTGGTTACCAATAAATGTATATAGTGCATTTATGTATTACTGGAAATATTAAAGGCATAGTAAAAATGTGTATTATATTTATGAGGTTAAAAAAGCAGAAGACAGTAATAAATCAGTCAAAATGGAATTCAAGGCAAGAGTCAGTCATTGAGAATAAAAAAAAGAATTACTTCACATTGTTAAAGGATATAAATCTCAAGAAAATTGTGAATTAAGAAACAAAGTATTCAGTAACAAGGCATTATATGGGCGCATTTATAGATCATATAACACCTTATATATAAAACAGAGTTTGAAACAAGAAAAAATTGACAAAAGTGCCATTGTTGAAAGCACAATAAATAAATTTAATGTAAATTTATTTTTACAATAAAATAATTATTTACTGTAAATGAAATAAGCTAAAATATAAACAGAAATTTATAATAAATTGATAAGATTTATTAACACACGCACAAAAATCCAAGAATGTTCTTACTTTTTTAACTTGAAAAACTAAAATATAATTTCCTTCACAAATTGTAAGATCATATAACTAAATTGTTTTTTGTAACTCTTAATGAGAATTATAGTGTCCCCAAGGAGGAGAACTACAGTGTCCCCAAGGAGGAGAACCACAGTGTCCCCAAGAAGGAGAACCACAGTGTCCCCAAGAAGGAGAACTACAGTGTCCCCAAGGAGGAGAACTACAGTGTCCCC
>PVIY010002729.1:0-41400 GCA_004026745.1 Myrmecophaga tridactyla | reverse complement strand
AGAAACAGAATCAGCAGGAAATATTTATAAATATAAAATTTATAAAAGTGTCTCACATAACCATGGGAATGTAGAGTCCAAAATCCACAGGGCAGACTGTGAAGTTCACGATTCTGATGGAAGGTCTGGACAAACTTCACAGGAGAGGCTCACTGGCCGAAGCAGGAAGAGAACCTGTCTCTTCTGAGTCCTCCTTAAAAGACTTCCAGTGATTAGATTAAGCATCACTCATAAAGAAGACACTCCCCTTGGCTGATTACAATGGAATCAGCTGTGGCTGTAGCTGACATGATCATGATTTAATTCTATGAAATGTCCTGATAGCAACAGACAGTCCAGCACTTGACCATCCAGACAGACAGGAACCACCACCTGGCCAAGTTGACACATGAACCTGACCATGACAGTCCACCCCTTGTCAACGTGGCAGCTATACTCATCAGCTTAAAACATACCTAATTTCTAAATAGAAAACAATAAGACACATTTTTTTTCTCACCTAACAATACTCAACTGTCCTGCATATAACCAGAAACACATTAAATCTCTCCAGAATAGGGTGCAAGTCTGTGGGTAACATTCATTCTTAAACCTGATATCTTACTACTTAAACAGTATAACATGAACAAAACAGCATTACAGTCCTTGTTTTTGTAACTGATCCCGTGGTCGTAGTTCATATTTATCACTACCTTCTTCCACCACCCATTCCATGTTCCCTTTACTCTCAGCAAGCACTTCAGCTGGCTGTGGTTCTTTCCCTGGTTGGGTGACCCAAACCCTCATTTCTGAAGTTTTAGAGCCATTGGTAGTCCTGTCAGAATTGGGTTGTTGCAGTTTTCCATTGATTTTAATCACAGGGCATGGTAGTATTAAAAGATGCCCTAGGGGATCCCCTATATTCCAGGAAAATTCTTCTTTACCTTCATTGTGTAGTTGCAGTCCTATTTCCCCCTGATAGTCAGGGTCAATCACCCCAGCCAGTAATCTTGGCTTGTTGATCCAGGGGCATGAGTAGCCCAAAGTGACCAGGTGGCAGTCTTAGATTTCAGTTCAATGGAATCACTGCTGTTTCTCCTGGTGGAAGCACTCCACCTTTTGGAACTAAAACATGTAGACCAGCAGAGCTTAAGGTTGCAGGGACAGGAGGTAAAAATTTCCCTAGTGGATCACTAGGGGTAATAGTGAGTGGTGCCACTCCCATTTCCACCCCTTGGTTCCTGGACCCATGGATCCTGGCTATGGGAGAAACAGCACCATACAGTGGATGCTGATTCAGAGCATACACAGCTTCCTGGAGAGCATTACCCCAGCCTTTCAAGGTATTGCCACCTAGTTGGCACCGTAATTTATAAAAGTGCCTCACATAACCATGGAACATAGAGTCCAAAATCTATAGAGCAGGCTGTGAAGCTGACGATTCCTAGGGAGGGTCTGGACAAACTCCCCAGGAGAGGCTTATTGTCTGAAGCAGAACCTGTCTCTTCTGAATCCTCCTTAAAAGACTTCCAGTGATTAGAAAAAGCACCATTCATTAAAGAAGACACACCCCTTGGCTGATTACAAATGGAATCAGCTGTGGATGTTGCTGACGTGATCATGATTTAATTCTATGAAATGTCATCATTGCAACAGACAGGCCAGCACTTGCCCAAACAGACAAACGGGCACCACCACTTGGCCAAGTTGACACATGAACCTGACCATGACAACTACCATGTCCCCAAGGGGGAGAACCACTGTTCCCCAAGGAGGAGACCTACCGTATTCCCAAAAAGCCCCTGGAAGCCTCATCCCATCTTGAAAGCAGGATATTCAATAAGCAAGTGTGTTGACTTGCTAGTTGTATTTTCCATCCTCTAGTTTTATAACATATTTAATTCAAATTTATGCCTCAGGAACACCGAAAACTATTATGTTATGTGACTTCAAGATCTCTCACTTATTCAATACCATAAATATTAACCACATGAATGTGGAATGGTTGGTGAATATGCTCAATGTTTTGTCACAGGCGCCAAACACATATTAGGGGAGAAATATATCCTCAAATAAATGACCTAAACTGGAATTTGTACAAGACTCTGACCGAAATAGAATAAAAGACAAAACTAAAACAAACTAAAACGTAATCAAAGCAAGAACACTTTTAGGAAACTCAAGGACACAGGGCACAACTGACTAATATTAGAAACAGAGCCATAGTTTAAAAAACATTCATGATTAACAAGAAAGAATGAACATAAGTAAATTAGTGTTCAATTTTAGAAATATTCAAAGCAACAGTAAACAATCTTCAGAGAAGTAGCACAGAGGAAATAATGAAATTAAAGGAAATATAGAAAAATTGGAAAGCAGCTATAAACTTAAAGTGCTGGATTTTTAAATAAGCTAAAAACTGTCAACTTTTATCAAGAAAGACAACCCATACTAAATTGAAAATCAGAAATATATGCATATCTTCATAATACTGATTTAGAACAAGAGACTGTGTGCATGATATTCATATTTTCACACAATGTACAGAATACTGTGGTGGTCAGTGGGTAGGTAAAATCAAGGAAAATACTGCTTCCCTTTACTTAGGAGAATAATTCACATAAATATAGAAAATAATAGACAATTCAAGCTAATATTAAAGCAACAAATATACATTGTAATAGCCAATAAGATTCTAAAGTTTTTATTCTTCCCTCTCTAATTCAACTCCAGGGCTAAGACTTAAAAAGAAGACATCGAATCCCCCACCTCCTTAGCTAGGTCCCATCGGAGGTTTCAAACAAGAATTCTCTCAAATTTCTTCTCCTGCCTGAATCCGGAAAATAGGTTCCCAGGGGATGGGGTTGGGGGGACGGAGTGCGAAGTTAAGGCTTCAAATGTACAGGTTCCCACTTGGAACACCAGAAATGTTTTGGCATTGGGTGATAGTGATGGCAGCACAATTAAGAGCATGAAATATACATCTGAATATGATAAAGAGGGGAAATGTCAGATTGCATATATAGTAACAGAGTTAAAATTAAAAAAAAATCCATGGAACTACATTACACAAGCATTGAGCCTTAAGTTAAATCATGGACTCTAGTTAGTGGTACAATTATAAAAATGTTTTGTCATCAATTATAACAAATGTTCCATGCCAATTGCAGGGTTTTGGAGATGGGGTGGTATGTGAGAATCCTGTATTATATGCATAATTGTTCTGTAAACCCACAACTTCCTAATAAAAAACAGTTTCTTCTCCACTCTGAATGAAAGGAGGAATGCAGGTTTATCTCAGAAACAGAAAATATCTAGGATGTCCTCAAATCACTCCCTTCCCCCATACATGTATACATCCTGTGTCTAAATTTACCCATGAAAGTCAGATCCTGGATAGCTATTCAGACTTGAGAATTCAATAATTTTATTAATTTTACTTAATAGGTTACCAATCAAGTAGACAAAAGCTTATTAGGAGTCCTGAGATTCATGTCAAATGTAATGGGAGGAAGAAATCTATAAATATCAAAGGTTTTCATATTCAGAGAAAATCTTTGCTTTTTGTACATCATCTCATTTAATTATCAAGAAAGCACTTAGGTCCATTCAGCAAATGAGGAGACTCTTGTTCAAATATATTTAACTAACTTGCCCAAGTCTACAAAAGATAGAACTATAAAGTCTAACCCACTTATGTCCCAACCTTGCATTTTTCCTCCTTATATCAATTTCAAACTTAGTATCATTTTATAATGCGTTTTGCTTTCCCCATCTGTCTTTTTTTCCTTTTTTCAAGAGAAGCTTCTCATCCTTTGTTTTCAATGCATCTGTCTTTTCATTCTATAGACCTTAGGGGATTAGATCTTAAGAACCCTCCCTTATCTCTTAGCTGTCACTAAGGTTTATTGCCTATTAGAAGAGCAGAGACAGATGTCAGAGGGCTTTCCTGTGCTGCAAACTGTGGCTCTTTCCACGGGGAAATAATTATTGAGTCAATTTGTGATGTATTTCACCACTGTTTGTGAATGGAAAATTGCAATAATTCTTGTATTAAAATGGGCTTTGCTTCAACAGATAAATTTTTTTGTTTCCCCTTTTCTGAGTTTTAACAGCTACATCCTTCAAGAGATAAATGGAGAATTATGCTCCAACTTCCACAGACTAACCTCCTTGACTTGCTCTGCAGAAAATGCATCCCTCCAAATCTTCAGTCTCGAATTATCTCCACATAGAGAGCATCCAGAATGAGGGATGGCTAATCAATAGACAGATGAACAGATTGATGGGTGGATGGATGGATGGATGGATGGATGGATGGATGGATGGATGGATGGATGGGTGGGTACACAGATGGATAGATGGATGGGAGGATAGATGGATGGAAGGATGAACAGATGGATGGACCCAGTATGCATTCACAAAGTACATTCTGACCATTCTCAAAGATGGGGTCATTCATAGTAATCTGGCAACTAAGAATATTGGTAATTAGTATGTAAAATATTATAAATTAAACTTTCTTCTCCTTCAAGTATAGGAAACATACAGACTCATGAATATATTGTGATAAATCACATAGCAGTAAGATATATTTTCTAGACATAAACAACCATCAATTTTCAGTGTGCTATGCACATTGTTCTAGTTTGCTAGCTGCTGGAATGCAATATACCAGAAACAGAATTGCTTTTAAAAATGAGAATTTAATAAGTTGCTAGTTTACAATTCTAAGGTCAGAAAATGTCC
This sequence comes from Myrmecophaga tridactyla, assembly GCA_004026745.1. Taxonomy (NCBI): domain Eukaryota; kingdom Metazoa; phylum Chordata; class Mammalia; order Pilosa; family Myrmecophagidae; genus Myrmecophaga; species Myrmecophaga tridactyla. Next base: position 36,672 of record PVIY010002729.1, on the reverse strand, counting down.
CAATTACAACAAGTCTATAAAAATGTCCAATCTAACGCATCTAGGGAAAGGTACTTGGTTCAAGAAGGCCGACGAAGTTCAGGGTCTCTCTCATCCGAGAAGGCACATGGTGAACGCAGTCATCATTTCTCCCTCATCTGGAAAGGCTCATGGCGAGCACAGCGTCATCTACTAGCTTTCTCTCCTGGCTTCCTGTTTCATGAAGTTCCCTGGGAGGCGTTTTCCTTCTTCATCTCCAAAGCACTGGCTGATGGACTCTCTGCTTCATGGTGCTGCAGCATTCTCTGCTCTCTCTGAATCTCTTTATTCTCCACAATATTTCCTCTTTTATAGGACTCCAGAAACTTATCAAGACCCACCCAAATGGGTGGAGACATGTCATCACCTAATCCAGTTTAACAATCACTCTTGATTAAATCACATCTCCAGGGAGATGATCTGATTACAGTTTCAAACATACAGTATTGAATAGAGATTATTCTACCTTTAGGAAATGGGATTTTGATTAAAACATGGCTTTTCTAGGGTACACACATCCTTTCAAATGAGCACACATGGAAGTTTTTCATTATAGCAAGTGACTAACATTCTAATATAATTTAAAATTAAATATATATGATGAGTCTCTCTATGAATAGTTTTAGCTTTATAAGCAATGTCTTTTCCACTTGGAAGAAATAGTTCCCCCATTAAGGTAAAGAGATAAGAATCTTTTTCAATTATTCCTTTGAAAAACTATATCCTTAACAGCTTTGGTACAAGTGTTAATAGGAAAAAGCACGCTGCTGGCAGCAATTCTATAACAAAGAAGAGACATTTATAACAAGACTCTTGGTAAAATATGGTCTTGATCCAGAAGCAGGAAGAAACCAATGAATCATCAAAACCACAGGGGAGAAAATTGCACATTGCTCACTGAGTTGCTGTGAGGTGGCATCATTAGATGAGACAGGCTGTGATGATAAGCATGCACAGTTATCTCATTATATAATGTATCTTTTTTTCCAGAGTATTTTTGGTACTAAATGTTAAGTAAAGTTAGCTAGGGAAGTTATGAATTTCCATCCATTTAGGGTAACATCTCAAGCAAATGAAATTTAGAAAGCAATCATATGTAACTATGAAATGACCCATTGGGGTAAGAGATCTAAAACGACATTAACTAGACTCAGTGTGGTTTCTTTGGGAAGCTGGGATGTGGGAGGATTCTATTTGTTTCAAAAAAGATTTTTATAGTCATTGGTTTTATGAAATAAAGAACGATGAAAATCAGTACAGTATTTTTTTATAAACACAGGTGTGAAATTATAATTAATTGGGTGAATTGTGAAATCGCCAATATTTTACCATTTTTTACCTACAAAAATGGCAATTTCATTTAGTTCAATGTCATTTGCTCTATGGTAGTTTATTTAAAAAACACATGTACATGCACTTCTAAAAATATATATTAAATTATTTTCACTTTTGGTTGAAATAAAAAATTGTCTCTCCTATATCCAACATCCACGGAATCACTAGATGGAAATAAATCTGTCATTCTATGACAAGATCGTATAAAAGGTAAGGTCATTTTACTAGCTCTAGGAGAATGAGTCAGGAGTGGAAACAGAGTAAAGGGAGAAAAAGGCAATAAGCAAATTAGAGAAAATGAGGCTCTGAAAAGAAAATGCATCTCAAAACATGTATTTTAATAATATTTAATAATATGTTACATAGCATATAATAATATATGTTAATAATATGTGGAGCGCTCATGAATGGTGGTGATACCAAAATTTAGAGGGAATCCAAAGAATTGGCAAAAACTTTGAAAAAATTAAAGATCATTCAGGATCCAAACTGGATTTTGTGGGCAGTCATTCTTTTCGAACTGTTGTCTCTTGTCCCTACAAGGTGTGGGGGGTTGTGATTCGAGGCTATTATTTCTTTATAAGTCCCATGACATTAAAATATATTAGAGCCCAAGAAACAGAAAGCTTGGGAGATAGGCATAGGCACTTGTTCCCCATTTGTTTTTAAGTGGAAGAGCACCTGGAAGCAATGATCATTTTATAAAACACTATGAAATACGGAAATATTGAAAATAAATTATTAAATTTCAATAAACTAAACACATGTCTTTGTTAAATCAAATATTGCATTTTGTTGAGGTGCAAGGAATATGAATGAAAGCTATTAGAAAAAAAGAAAAATCACACAAAAAATATCATTTTTGGCATTTCCTCTTCAGAAATTGCCATTATATGACTTTCACGGTAAAATATCTTGACCTGGTTTTTGATCAAACTTCTATGGAGTTTGAGATTATCTCTCTTTCAAAGAATGTATGTAAATATAAAAAAAAAATTTTAATCAAAAATTGATTTCCATGTCTTTAAAAACAATTGTCATAAACCTTATTTGTTACGGTTTTGCAATTTTTGTTTTGTTTAAATTGGAGGGAAGAAACCCCCGTGGGGAGGTGGGGAGATTTCCCCTTTTTTAGCAAGGTCGCCATAGTAAAGAAACACTAATCATCATAAAGATATTCTGTTAGCGAAGTATAAAACAAAACAAGACAAAAAATCTCCCTTATGCTCTATCTCCTCCCTTTACCAGCTTTAAATCGGGTAAGAGGGTTTATTTAACTTAGAGATTCCATATCACTTTGTTCCCTCTTCTTTTCTTAATTTATAGTCCTATTCGGAAAGCTGGCTGCTCAACTTGCTATTTTTAATGGGAAGGAAACTAAACAAAAGCCCTTACAGAACTGCTCAAGTATCTTAAATATTAAACAAAAGTCTATTGACACGGAAAAATAACCAAACAACTGCTAATGATTTTCCTATAATTTCCGTATTTTTATCCTAGTTTTCCTAAAGGGCGAGCCAAATTCCAGGGGATGTTTTGGTTTCCTCGCTGCGGACCTCGGGTCCAGCCCGAGCAGGCAGCTGCAGCTCATTTGCAGCAGGCGCGTCCCTAAAGCCCAGCTGCCCAGAGAACCCGCCCCGCCTCCGTCCTTCTCCCAACTGGCTTAGATCAGCGTCGGAAAAAGAAACCCTCCTGAGGGGGTTGTAATTAGCAGAATGGTAGTAGCTTGGAAGGGAAATGAAGTAATGGTCAAGTGGACAATTATAACTGGCAAGTAAAGATAAACCTTACTTAAAATGATCTCCTTTCTTCTGCCAAACTGGGCCTTAACCATTAGCTGAGGAACCAGCAGCCTGTCCCAGGACTCAAGTCAAATGCACCACAAAGGAAAGGAATACCCGCATCTTCAGGCTCACGAAACAATTACACTGCAATAGCTTGAAAGGGACACCAAGCTGTCTTGACTTGGCAGACCTGTCTGATCAGGGATGTTTCTAATTGAGAATTTTCGGGAGTGGAGGCTCTCACCTTGAAGCTAGCTTTCGATTTGCTTCTTGTAATTGTCTGAAATACCACGCCTGAAATGTTTTCTTTCCTGGTATTCTACTTTGGAATGTTAAATGCTTCTCTATGTGGATAAGCACCTAGATTTTGATGTGCCATACAGAAGAAACAATGGGGACTGGACTCGCTCTGCACATCGTTTTGACTGATTGCTTTAGAACTAAATCGCAATTTTCAATATGTGGAATCTTGGTGGGGAAGAGGGAATGCAGAAAAATCAAAACTGGGCATACTATCACCTCCTCCTTCCAGGGCCAGCCCTTGTAATTCAACAGTAACATGGAAAGTGCCCAAAGAATTACATTAACAGCATCTCAGGCTGTGGAAACACAAGTCTTCAGTTCGGCTTTTATGACCTGTGTTTGCAAGTCTGCAGATTGTAGTGAGGTTAATGGCAAACACTTGATGCCCTCCGAGAAATTTCGCATTAATAAAAGCTACAAAGCCCAGTGCTGTTCCTTTGAAGTTGCTACTAAACATGTAATATTAGCTTGTGAAGCATTAGATGAGGAAATGAGCTCGATAAGAACTCTTTCAGTAATAGCTTTAAATTGATTATTTCCTTCCCAAAATAAACTTGCCAGGCAGCCCCGTGGGCTTCCTTCTGAGGACTTGCTCTGTCCAAGAAACTTATCACAGCAAAAACTTAGACTCATTGTGATAAGGCACACTCACAAGCTATTAATACAGCTATGGCATTCAGCTTTTTTCTTACCTTTTTCTTTTTATTAGAGAAGTTGTAAATTTACAGCAAAATCACACAGAAAATACAGAGTTCCCATATATCATCCTTTTATTTAACACCTTGTAGTAGCGTGATACATTTGTTACATGGATGACATTTTTTAAATTGCACTGTTAACTAACTCTAGTCCGTGGTTTGCATCAGGGTTCACTGTTTGTATTGTCCAGTGCTATATTTATTGTTTAAAATTTTTATGCTAGTAATGTATACATAACCTAAAAGGTCCTCTTTCAACCATATTCATATATATAATTTAGTGCTGTTAATTGCATTCATTATCTCATGCTACCATCACCAACAACCAAATTCGCATCCCAACAACCAAAATTCCCATCAACCCAAACAGAAACTGTGCACAATTTAAGCATTAACTCCCGATTCCCTACTCCGTGAATCTAAGATCTCTGGACTGTTGCCATAAGTTAAATGTTCATTAATTGCATCTTAAACACGAAGAGAAGTAAAGATGGGATGTTATTATTTAAATAGTCAAGCACAACAAATCCCTACTTAGGTATAAGAGAGGGCAAATTCAAACGTGTATGCACGGGAACATGAACTGCTTCACATTGAGAAGTCATGTAAAGCATATGTACAGAACAATTCTTCAGAAGGTGTCCATAGAGGAGATAGTTTATTTTAACAATAGTTTATTTGGGTTCATCCATCTGCATCCTCTGTTTGGGATCAAAGGCAAAACTAGTCACATTTTCTGTTGGTAAGCAGTTCCAAACTCTTTATTCTGATCTTTTGGTGTGTATATCTCCATGGAAAAAATACATATTTCTTTAAAATAAAAATAAATAAGCCCATTCAGGAGCTAGCATTTTCAGCATTCTTTAGAATTCTTCAATCAGTATTAGCCACAAAAGAGAAAGAAGGAATTTGAAACTGGGAATTCTTGTGGTTTTGGTTTTTGTGAAGAAAAGGCCCTTTCTTATCCAGAATTACTATGGGGCAGGTTCTCTGTTTAAATACATTGCTTTCTGATCACTCTTTTCCCCTTTTAGAAAATACATTTGTAACAGTAGAAACATAATATTATTATGAAAAACATGTTTTTAAATCGAGTAAATATAGATCTCAACCCCCACAATACCCACTTAAATGACCGACAATGACCATGGATTCTCCTTTGCCTTTGAGCAAGACATGAGAATTAGAGCCATGTTTTTCTTGCATTCTGTAATCTCTTAATCCCTTTGGAGGCACTTAATGTGTATCTTAAAGTGGTAGGCATTGAAATCTCTGATCCTTTTAGCATGCGTTTCAATAAACACATATACAGAGAGTCCTTCTTTGCTTTATTACCTTCTAGTCCCAACGTACATCTTGCCACCCTGCTCCTTCCCAGAAAGTTAACAGATTTCCACTGCTGGAGCTTTCCCATCACAATCACCCTGTGCTCATCAGCTACAGCCCAGGACCATGATTCTGAGAGAGTCAAATTCTCCAGCTCCACAACCTCTAGGAGGGGGCTTCTCCACCTCCACACTATCGACGTTTTGGAGCAGATAATTATTTGTTATGGGAGCCGGTCCTGTACATCGTGGGATGTTTAGAAGGATCCCTGGTCTCTACCCACCAAATGCCTCTGATGACGACTCCTTGCCCAGTAGTGGCAACCAGAAATAGCCGCGTGAGGGGTAAGATGCAGGTCAAGAACCAGGGCTTTACGAGGTACTGTGGAGCAGGACCACCTTTAAGGACCAAGCCTATTTTCCAGCGGATTTGAAGATGGCCTCAGGACAGAAGAGCTGACCCCCTTGAGAAGGGTATCACCAGCCATTCATAATTTTGAGGACAGGACATGTACGTTGCTTATTTCTGCCCTCTTTAGTAGGAAAATATACAAATCCATGTTGCAATCTGATATTTAATTCATATAACTGCAGGCTAAGTGTGGCAGTGATGGAGCACTTACATTATCTTTCTTCTCCTGCAAGCTCAGTAGTCAAGTTAACTATTATTTTCCTCATTTTCATAGATATGGAAAAAATTGTTTTGCCAATGTACGACATCTAATAAGTGAAAGAATCAGGGACTGAAAGTAGGAATTTCTAATGGCCCACTTGCCTCTTTCTATACCATTCTACCAAGTAGCACAGATTTAAACGTCCCATGGTAAGATCAATTTTTACATTCAACAAATATCAGCTGAGCACCTAGGATGTGCCAGGCACACAGCAATAGAAGCAAACAAAACAGACCAAAATCTCTACCCTCGTGAAGCTACAATCGAATGACTAAACGAGATAAATTAGTAAAATATATAGTATGTTAGATTATGATTAAGTATTCAGGAGAAAAATAAGCCAGAAATGGGAATAAAAAGTGTGAGGGGTGGTCATGGAAGGTTTCACGGAGAAAGTAGCATTTGAATATCTGTGAAAAGAACACTACAGGCAAAGGGAAAGGCAAGTGTAAGTGTGAAGAACATTCCTGCCAGAGAGAAAACAACTGCAAAATGCTGAGACAGGAGTCGGCCCAGGCTCCTCAAGGAACGAGAGAGAAGCCAGAATGAGCAGCCGCCAAGGAGGACAGAAGGTCTGACGCTGGTGAAGGGGGAAGACACAGACATGGGTACACAGCCTGCACAGCCCTCTCTGCAGCTAATGCAGTAAAGTCTCCTTTACCAGATATTCTCTATTATATCTGTATTTTGTCTTAACTGGTATGAATGCTATTCTGTGAGAAATGTTTTCACATTTCATCCAAAATTCATTGCTTATTATCTATAATATTATCCTTTTTATCATTCCCCTATAATGATTATTTTCTAAGAACTAATGTTTTGCAAATATGTGCCATTTATATTACTGTTACTTCTCTGGTGCTATTTTCATTTGTCTAGATAGAGTCATAATTTCCTGTGGGTATTGAAGAATCCCATGCTTTTCTAAAGTAGAAAGATCTTGGGAAAGAGAAATTTGCTTAGTGAACTAATCTGGAATCTAAAAGGAAAATGAGGATCATGCTTACTGCTCAGTGTTGTTTGGCTTTCTTCAGGTTACTTAACTGGGTAAGTACATTGAATATTTCATACTATAAAAGACAGTAGAGGGCGGGCCACGGTAGCTCAGTAGCAGAGTTCTTGCCTGCCATGCCAGAGACCCGGGTTCAATTCCCAGTGCCTGCCCATGCAAAAAAAAAAACAAAAAAATAGAAAGTAGAGAATTTTTATCCTCCTTAGTAAATCCACTATCTTTGCTTTGAAGAAATGCTTCAATAAGCCACTTGACATCAAGCAGAAAAATGATCTTTAAACTTCTTTGCTAGAGCCAAGTAAAAGAATACATTGATTGCAAAAAGGGAGGGAAAGAGAGAAAATAGGGTGGGCCATGGTGGCTCAGCAGGCAGAGTTCTTGCCTGCCATGATGGAGACCTGGGTTCAATTCCCAGTGCCTGCCCATGCAAAAAAAAAAAAAAAGAGAGAGAGAGAGAGAATAAAAGAAGAGGGAACGTGGAGAAGCTTGTATGATGGAAAGCAGCAGTGAGGTGAGAAACTAGTGAAATCCACCATGGGATTATCCATAGATGTTTTAGGGTTATTGGACATTCTTAACATGTGCAAAGGGGCTACTCTGAGTCCTGATGAAGAGAAATGAACAATTAAACAAACATCCCCTCTAGAGGAACTTCAAGTTTTGTAGGCAGCCAGACAATAAACTAGATGGATAGATGAGAAAGAAAGAGATGATAAGGACAGATAGAGATAGACAAATAATGATAGATGATATAGATAAATAGGTACACAGATAGATGATTGATTGATAGAGGTATATTCTTATGTGATTCATTTATATATACATGATAGATGCATAAGCTATATTGACGTTAGACAAAGAGCAATACCATGAAGGAAATTTAAGAAAAAAGAGGTAGAAGGAGAACAGATTCCAGATGAAATTTAAACAGGATCATCCAGGAAGGTTCCTGAGAAAATGACATTTTAGAAAAGAGATGATGGAAATGAATGGGACTGAATGAAGAGAAACTTGGGAAAGAGCATTTTAGGCAGGCAAAGGGAAGTATGAAGCTCTGAGGAGAGTGTGTGTGTGTGTGTGTGTGTGTGTGTGTGTGTGTGTGTGTCAGGGATGGTGAGCAGCTGGGAATGCTGAGCAGAGGTGCAGTTTCAGAGTGATCATGTGTGGCCAGATCACATAAGGCTTTTTCTGTGGCTGAGATGTCATGCCATTGAATGGCTTTTAGCAGAAAAGTGTCATTATCTGAATTATGCTTTGGGGGTCATTCTGTCCTGAGAATAAACTAAAGTGAGGCAAGTGAGAAGCAGGGAAACCAATCAGAAGTCCATTGCAATAATCCAAGTGAGAAAGTGATGGCTTAGTCAAGAATAGAAAAGAAAGTAGTCTGAGAAATTTTAAGGATTTTGGAAGTTGTAATTTGCTTTAAATAGGATTGGAAACACTGTAAGAGAAGCAGATTTGGTGTCAGGGAATATCAGATGTTCAGATTTGGCTTGTTAACTTTGAGATGTCTAATATATATATTCAAATGGAAACACTAAGTAGACTGTTAGATACATCCAAGTCTGTCCTTCACATAGAAGATATAAAATTAGAATTCATAGCATAGAAATGGCATTAAGAGCAATGAGAATGAAGATGTTACCAAGGGATCATTGCAGATAGAAAAGAGAGTAATGCAAGGTTATACTCTGGGGCACTTCAATGTTAAGAGGTTGAAGAGAAGGAAGAAAAAGGTAGGGTCGCTAAGGAGGCCTGAGTGGTGGGGCAGGGAGAAAACCAGGGAAGGAAGGTGTTCTGGAAACCAAAACAGAGCCAGGATCTATGTCTAAAGCTGTTGAGAGATCACATAAAATGCAGACAGAAAATTGGAGTCAAATTTTAGCCAAATGAAGGTCAAAAGCAATCAAGGTGGTATGATGGGGATGAAAATATAAATGGAATGGTTTTAAGAGAAGATGAAGTTAGAGAAATTGCAGTCAGTGAAAACAGACAATCTCAAGTACGTCTTCTACAAAGTGAAGGATAGAAATATTGCCATGAGTGGTGGGAAGGAGATCAGGATAATTTCTTTTTCTTTTTCTGTTTTTATTTTTTTGAAGATGGGAGACATAAGAAAATGACTATATGATGATGGGCAAATATCCAACAGAAAGGGAGTAAAGGGTGATATAGAACAAAGAGGGGACAGCTTTCTGTGCCTTCTGTTGGTGAAAGGTGATGGGATTTCGTGTAGAGTTGGGGAGTTTTGACTTTGCTGGAGCATGACAGTTCATTTATAGAGCTGGAGAGAAGGCCAAGTGTATGGGGACAAATGCAGATAGAAAGGAAGAGCCCTGGTAAGAGCTGTAAATATTCTCTTCTCATTTTCTGCTTTGTCAGTGAGAAGAAAAGTGAAGTCATAAGCCAATCATGAGACTGCTGGTGTTAGAGGTTTGCAGAGAGAGAAGAATATATGAAAAGACCATATAGGAAAGTGAGAAAATGAAACATGCTGGAGAAATATAGAAATATTACCAGCAACTCTAAGAGCTGAGGATGGTGTTCAGGAATTTAGATAGATAAGTCATTGTGATTAAAAGTTTTTCTCTAGCCACTTGTAGTCATGTAGGAACAAGATAAAGTTGAATTCAACATTGTTTAGGTTGGTAGCTGTTCCAACCCAGAACTTGGAGGGCTGGAGTCAGGGTAGCCCAATGACCAAAGGACATGTCAGGCACAGAATTAAACACGAATTTTAATTAGGCCTTACAAACAGGAGAGGTTCCACCATGGTGGTGGCTGGCCATGGAAAATAGAAGTTAATGTTCCAAAAAGGGGGTAGGGGGAGTGCATGGGCTTGTAAGTGCTCAGGACAAGGAAATTTCATAAGGTGTGATAAGGGTTTAGGACGAGGATATGAGAATAGGGTTTCAGCAAGGTCTAGTGACACAGGGGTTTGGAGTCTTGTTATCACCAGTGATCAAGGGAGGGGAGTTTCAATGCCTTATTTACAATGCATTATATATTCCTTCCTCCCGAAGAGGGTTAATGACTTTAATGTCTGTCCCAGCCATGTAGGTGGCTATGTGCAGTGACCTGCTGTCAGTGTGGAGGGGAATCCAGGGACCTGGGTCTCCAAAACCCACCCCCACACAGCAGGCAGCCTTGACCATAGGACAGACATGCGTCCATAGTCCCAACAGTATAAGAAACACCAGAACACTAGGCATCCCCCCCACACACAGAGATGACCCCTTAGAGGTGAGGCCATGGCCAAGAAAGGGAATGAAACCATTTCCCAATTACTAAGAGTATGGGGTAAAGAGTTATATAAGGTAGGAGGGACATAGGGCTGTCCCCATGTACAGTGTCCTAAGACAGGAGAAGATTCTTTTTCAGATTTTCTCACGCATCGAATTCTGCCAGGCTGGCGGGGTATTCCACACAGTCTAATTCACAGGAGACAGAGTCTTAGGAAAGCCGGTAGCACCGGTAGAAGACAAAGCCTGTGCAAACCTAAATTGGGTCCAGTTGTGGGCATGAGTTAACTCTAAAGCTCACTGTAGGAAGGTGTTTGCTAGGGCATTATGTGCAAAAAGAAAGATGTTTATGGGGAACCATGAGATATAATTCCTGCTGATCTAACAATATACTTGCTAAAGTTCCATTCATCAACAATGTACTAAGCAGAAAAACATTATGGGAAGATTTTAAATATCAGCTATTTTCCCCTTGCAAATTTTGAGTCCTCTACTGTGACATCAATTGTTAGTTTAGGCATAAGAAGGGTCCCCATAGTTATACATAAGGTTTCTATACGAGTAGGAGACCCTGGATTGGTGATAAAAAATTTTAGCAGGAATATTTTGCCAGATTGTAGTATTTTGGGTGACTCCTATTCCCCATGGGCTTAAGATTCCCAACCAATGTAGCTGCATAGACTGACAATAAAGCCAAAGAACCTCATTTTCCCCCATTTGTATGGTTTGAGGCATACATTATTATTATTCCCCCTTTTGGGCTGTAAAGCAGCTGGCCCTTTAACTTGTATACTCAGAGCCTGTGTAGGCATTTCCATTAACATTTCAATCAGAGCTGGGACTACAGCCTCCTTCGCTGCATTCAAGCAAGCTAAAGTTTGACAGTTTTTTTTAGACCACTGTTGCAAGGACCTCTTATCATCTTTTAATTGTTCCTTTAACAAGTCATTTATTCTTTCAATAAGGCCTGCACCCGTGGGATTGTAGGGCAGGTGAAACGTCCACATGATGTCCTGATCCATGGCCCAGGATTGGGCTGTGTGCCTAGTGAAAGGGGTCCCCAATCACTGTCTATGTGTGTAGGTTCCCCAAGTAGAGCTCTTGCTTCCTCCAAACAGTGACAGTGGCCTGTCAGGTAGCCTTCCCCCCTGGGAAAGCTAACAGCAGGGCTGTAGCCACATCCACAGTGCTATAAGCATACCTCATCCCCCGCAAATGCGGCAGGGGACCAATGCAGTCCACTTGCCACTGGATCACTGGGATTTGTGAGGGGCCATTGTGCTTCATCTGGTAGGGTAGCTCATCTGGTCGATGCAGGGACCATGCAGGGCTCTCTCTAGAGATGTCTGCTGTCTGCAGGCATGTGATTGGCAGCTGGAACTTTTGTCATTGGCAGGTTTCCCAGATGTCTTTCCACAATTCTTATCCCAAAAGGGGGTGACCTGTGACTGTCCATTCCTACTTCCAGGTGGCCATCTAGGTCATAAGGCCTTTCTGAACAGCCCAGCTGTTGGTGTACATAGTGTGTCTCCTGGATCATGCACAATGACTGACCATACTGCTCTTACCTCAGCCCATTGATGCTTTGCATAGTACCAGTGTCCTACCATACGCTGTCAGTACTAGGTTGTACTGTCACAGCTTTCCAGGTGGGAGACGGCCCACTAGTGGACCCATTAGTGGACCAAACAGACTTGGGAGTTATACTTGTGCCTTTTATTGTGGGCACTTCACAGCTATGTCAGGTACAGTGACTTTAGCTGTTGAATCTTCTGTATAGGACACCGGTCTGAGAATCTTGTGCATTTCTGCACTTAGAGGACCAGTATTGAAAATGCTGTACTGTTGCAGGTTGGGTTTGCATTTCATCAGTGTGCTCAGCTGGACAGTACTGCACTGAAGCTTAGAAGCCACATTGGTTATCCACCCCTGAATAGGGATGGCTGTTTTCGAAGTGACTGGACATCTTTGCATCAGTCCCTCTACTCACAATAAAGCATTATATGCACCACACAATTTTTTTTCCAGGGGGACTGTACCTTAGTTCTGCTCCTTTCCATAACTGAGACCAAAAGTCAAGGAGCATTCATTTAGAATGCTGCCTCTGCCACACATTCCACCCAAAGCCCCTATCAGTTCTAGCCACACCTAATTTGCAGGGTGAGTCTGGATCTACAACTCCCCCACCCATCCCCTGTGCTTGTGCCTGTGCTCTCACCCTGTTTGCTTTTTCAAAGGCAGCCTTTTGGAGGTCCTTCCATTTCCAAGTATGACCTTTTCTAATTAGCAAAGGTTTTAACATTTGGGCTAAGTGAGAAGCAAAAGTTTTCCAATACCCCAACAAACCCAAGAAAGCCATTAGTTGTTTCCTATGACACAGGAAAACATTTTACATTATCAGTTACCACAGAAGGAATAATTTTTGTCTTACCCAACCATACACTTAAGAATTTGACATGGCAGCCAAGGCATTGCATTTTGTCATGATTAATTGCCCATCCCCAACTCTCAAGGTGAGACAACAATGAGTCTGAGGCTTCTTTTACTTCTGAAAGATAGTTACTGGTTGGCATGACATCATCAATAGAGTGAAATAGACTTCTCCCACTGAGCCAAATCCCCTGCCATGATACTGTGGCTGATGGGTGGGCTATGTAAACACCCTTGTGAAAGCCTTTGTTCTCCTTCCCAGGTGAAAGTGAAGCAGGTTGACTGGTCTTATTTAAGGGAATACTAAAAAAAAGCTTTAGTTAGATCTAAAACAAAGTGATAATGACAAAATTGAATACTAATTCCTCGTAGTAAAGAGGCAACTTTTGGAATAGCTATATATAAAGGTGGTACTACTTTATTCTTTGCCTCCCAAATTTCTTCTAAACAGTGTGCAGTGGCTTTTGCCACTTGTTCTGCCTGTGCAGCCATTCACAGGGCTCTACCAGGTGCCATCCTATGGCTGCTGCTATTTGGCCTCGTATCTGTTGCAATACAGACAGCAACCTCACTGGAGTTTTTGGGATGTCCCCATACTCTCATGGCAGGCCCCATTTGTCTGGGAGGGCACATGGATGACAGAGGCCAACCTGGTATTTCCTCCTGGATTTTCCCTTATCAAGATTCATGTGTGCTACAGCCAGTGGTCTCCTGGCTGGCTCACCAATTGTTCCAACCCAGCTCTTGGAGAGCTTCGGCCAGGGCAGCTCAAAGTCCAAAGGCCATGTTAGGCATACAGTTAAACTTGAATTTAATTAAGACTTACAAACAAGAAAGGTTCTTCCACATTGGAGGCTGGCCATGGAAAATTGAAGTTAATGCTCCACAAAGGGAGAGGGGGTGTTTGCAAGGGCTTATTAAGGTTTAGGACAAGGAAATTTCATAGGGTGTGATAAAGGTTTAGGACAAAGATATGAGAATAGAGTTTCAGCGAGGTCTAGTGACACAGGGGTTTGGAGTTTTGTTATCACCAGTGATCAAGGGAGGGGAGTTTCAATGCCTTGTTTACAATATACCATGTGTACATTCTTCCTCTCCCCCTGAGGAGGTTTGAGGACCTTTAATATCTGTCCTGGTCATATAGACAGCTACATAAAATGACCCATTCTCAAGATGGAGGGGAAGCTTTCAATATGGAGGGGGATCCCAGGCCCTGGATCTCCACAGTAACTTTACCAAGTGGAGTCCAAGAAGGTAAAGGAGTTGAAGTTGTAAGCAAGAAAATGATTATAATGAAGGGCCATAGAATTCTAGCAGGGTAAAGAGAGAACTGGTGTCTGATAGGGGATAAGAGACAGTGAAAAGGTAGTAGCCCAATGGATTTTTATTCCCAGTAAAGTCTAAGGAATATTTTTAGAGGCACAATCTGAAAAGCAGTGAACTGAAAAGAGGAAAGGGGTGGAGATGGTCAGAGGATGCAACACATAATATTGGGAATAATCAGATCCAGGGAATATCTATGGGAGAGAGTGCTTGAGGTGGGGAAGAGGAAAATGTCTTTTGGAGGTTAAGAATCTAGTGGCATCAGCCAGTTGTCAAGGAATGAGTGGGAGAGAGTTTGAAGGCATTAAATAGCTGTGTCAAGGAGCTGCTGTAGTTTGATAACAAGAGAGACAAGCCCAGAGAGGTGCATGGTAGGGAGGAGTTATGGAAATGAGATAGAAAACCTTCACAGCTGGAGAGGCCATCAAGGGGATGATTACTGTCCTTTGAAATGGTTCGCTTTGCTGCTTTGTAAACCCCCTCCATCTCTTGTATAAGCGTCACTAAACTCTAAGATAAAATCTACATTGCTTATGAATGCTTCAAATGAGTGGATTCTTTATGGGGAAATGAATTTGTTGATGAATTGTCTGTCTGGAGCCACTTAGAGAAATACAAGGAAGCATGCCCCTCACAGGAACATCAGAGACAATAAGATTCTGGGAATTTGAAGAAATCTTGGAGACATGCTTTGGATTTCCATAAATGTGAGTCTATTCACTAAAAGCCAATTTGCAAAAATCAATTTGTTAATGACAACCAGTCAACTTTTTAAAAGTTTTAGTTTCATTCCTGCCCTGTCCTGCCACTGCCCTAGGCTCTGCTATTTTATCTGTAAGTGCAGATACATTTTCAAATAGAAAAAAAAATCATGGGTTGTGTTCACAAAATACATAAAGGTAATTAAAGTTCATTTAAATTAAAGCCCACTAAGCCCAGAATAAGAATGAGAACTTTTAATTCTGTATAGCTTAATGTAATGCCTGGATACGTCCCACAGTATATTAAGCAGATAATCAAAAAGTATTGACAACGTCCCTTGAGGGATGGGAGAAACAATATGGAACTATTTACTTTTAAGACTGGAGAAAACCCTGATACTGTCAAACTTTAGGGACACCCAAATGAATAGGCCAACCCCTTGATCTTGAGGCTTGCTCTTGTAAATCTTAGGTATGTAGCAGAGAAGCTTAGCCCACCTATAAGTATGGCTAAGAGTCACCTCCAGAGGACCTCTTTTGTTGCTCAGATGTGGCCTCTCTCTCTTTAAGCCCAACCCTGTAAGTAAAACCATTGCCTCCTCCCACTATGTAGGGCATGGCATCCAGGGATGAAAGTCTCCCTGGTGGCTGTGGGAGATGACTCCCAAGGATGAGTCTGACCCTGGCAACATGGGATCAACAATTTCATCCTGACAAAAAAGGGGGAAAGAAATGTAACATAAGGTATTAGTGGCTGAGGAAGTTCAAATGAAGTCAAGAGGCTACTCTGGGGGTTGCTCTTTGGCAAGCTTCAGTTAGACATTACTACTATCATAACTTGCCAAACCCCAACCAAAACCATTCCTGCCAATCCTAAAGAATACCTAAGGCAATATCTAAGATCCTACAAAGGTTCCATGCACTAGAGTAACTTTCCAGAAACCTATAATCTCCAAATAGGTCCTTGGACCAGATAAGTCCTGAAATACAGAGAAGCCAGCCCTTCCAGAACATCAGCTAGTTCCATCTTCCTACCCCATATTACTGACATCCCCTTCCAACATGAAAAAGTTAAAATGGCCATAACCCAAATACCCCTAAAGAGTGAGAGAAGGAACAAAGGTGATGGTAGAGTTATATAGAGAAGGTTAGGTTTAGCAAATGAATATGTTTGCTGAATCAGTATATTGATTTCTTTTAGTCTCCAGTACATTAGAGCAGCTAGAAATAACAATCTAAAATTGTGGAATTGTGACCTATACCAATCTCTGAAATCTGTTCTACAAATAATTTTTGCAATATACTTTGAAATGTATTGCTTTTTTGTATATATGTTATTTTTAACAAAAAAAGAAAAAGGGAGAAGGAAGAGTATAATAGAGAAGATAGGATTTAACAAATGATATGAATGCTGAATCGATATATTGATATTTCTTTTGGTCTCCAGTGTCTTGGAGCAGCTAGAAGCAAAAATGAAAAACTGTGGAGCTAAAACCCACACTAAACTTTAAAATCTGTCATATAACTACTTTTAAAAATGTACTTGGGAATTTATTACTTTTTTGTATATATGTTATTTTTCACAATAAAAATGGCATTTATAAAAAAAAAGTAAATCCTACCAGTCCACACACAGACACTGATGTAGACCTAGGAAGAACTCAAATTTCAAAATTCCAGTGAATTTGAGATTCCTCCTTTGGTGAATAAGCTTTTGGTGAATTTAATCAAGAGCTGAATTCCAAAGGCCAGACTGGGTGGTGTGACAAGGCTATTTTCCCTGGATGCTTGAGAGGTATGGCTAACTCATTGCCTGTCATTCTCAGCTCCCTTATATGAGGACCTTCAGATAGCACGTGGTCTCTGAGAAGTGCTTAAGGTTTAAGGTGTAATGTACAACCGAAAAGTTAGGATTTGAGTGATGATTATGATTATTGAATTATTATATAGATATGCCTTTTTTCTTTCTGGTATATTAGAGTAGACAGAGAGAAACTACCTGAAATCTCTGAACTGTAATCTAGCTGCCTTGATCTCTGATAATCATTGTTTAGCCTTTATCTTGTGCCCTTGTGATTGCCAAAACCTTGTCACTGACCTTAACTTGTACTCATTTTATGTTTTTTTTTTTTTACTTTGGAGTCTTGTGATCACTAAAGATAGCCCTTGATGATTATTAATAAAGGGTCTTGGGTCATCTCAGAACTAACCACCCCAAGTCCAAAGTTATCTTGATAACCAAAATGGGATCTAACCAAAATGGGCCTGACTGAAATGTGCAGTCACTTAGACTCTAACCAATAAGCGACCTAGACCTCACTGTAATATTAAAAATCACCCCATCATCATATTAAGGCTGCCATTTTCTTGCATACATTCTATGACTAAGCATGTGATCAATCTGCACATGCTCAATAATTAGATTGCCTCTAATTACATCATCTGGAGCCACTGTGCTCATTATCCTAAAACCTGCTCATCTCTTGGTACTGTAAAACTCTCAGAATTACTGCCATTTGGGGAGACAGACTTTAGGGCCGATAGGCCATCTGGTCATCTGCTTTGTGCCTAGCAATTAGCTCTATCTCTCTTCAAAACCCTTGGGTCTCAGGAATTGGTCATTTGAGCACATCAGGCAGAGAACTCTCTGCCTTTGTCCAGTAACAAATGTATTCACACTATACACGCTCACACACATACAATCCACATACACAAACATCTGCCCACCATAATTCCCCATGGTTTCTTTCAGTGGTGGTGTTGACTTAATTTATACTATCAGTTTTTCAACCTCTGAACCTATCATCACATAAATTGCCCTTTTAATATAGGATCCTTATTGTCAAAGATGCTTAGTAGATCTAAAATCAGTTTTAAAGGTCAGCCAAGCTCAGTACCATATGCAGAAAAAGAAGAAGACAGGTCAAAACCACCATTATCGTTGTTGCAGAAAATAAAGGTCCCTACAACATGAGTGCCTCTGCTTTACCGGCTACATTTTCTACAGAGGAAAAATAAGGGGCTTCTCCTCCTTTGGAGAACACCCACTCTCAGCCCCCTCCAAGTGTGGACTTCTGCTGTGCATTAAAGTTTCAAGCTGTACACATTGGCTAGTCTTTGGATTCTTTGACTGTACACACTGATGAGACCTCGAGTTCTTTCCTGTGGCTGAGTCAGGAAGCTTTATGATGTGAGCCCCCAGTCAAGGTCTCAACTACTATGTGTCTTTCTGGGGTTCTCTGGCATCCAGTTGAGAACATCTGAGGCTCTGTGGCATCCAGCTTACAACTTCCAGGGCTCTCCCGCATTCAGCTAAGAATTCCCAGGGCTCTCCCGCATCCATCCGAGAACTCCTGGGGCTCTCTGGCATTGAGCTTATTAATCTATTTGGCTGTATGCACTGACTCATCCTTGAGTTCTTTCCTGCAGCTGAGTCAAGAACCCTGATGGTGCCAGCCCTTGGTCGAGGTCTCGCTTTCTCCAAAAACTGCTGGGGCTCTCTGGCATCAGCTTGGCAACCATAATGGGACATCATAGTTCCTCCTGAGGTAAGAGCATTGCTCTCTGTCTTTGTTCTTCTCTTTCTGCAGCCACAGAACATAATCTCAGCCCACTCATTTGCCTGCTGCTCCTTTCCTCTGCCCCTTGAGGGAGGTGGAGGACCAGCTTCTTACCCTGTGCAGATTCAAGGGTTAAAGTAGGAATGGTTGATGCCATTCCTTGGAGCATGACTGGAGGAGCTCTCTTAGTCAGGTAGGAGTTCACTGCCTGTCTGTACTCTATGCCTGAGTCCCTCTCTCCCTTTACAACCTTCACACTTTGATAAATTAGTAGTCTCTAAGCATCAGGATTCAAAGCCTTGATTTTTGTAATTACTGCAAATAAGTCTGGACATTGGAAAGTAACCATCCTTGGAATTTCCCTGGAACTGCTGAAGGGTTGCCTTGGGAAAGGTCCAGGGACATTTCCTAATTGTGCAGGTCACAGCTTTAAGTGAAATAGACCTCGTGGTTAGAGGCAATTTAAGGAAAGGGCCTAGGAACTCGAGTCCCACTGTCATTTAAAACTCAAAACCAAAGTCAACAAACCCAGCCTCATGCATTCTTCCGTACCTATCCCTCAAGGCCTCTTAAAACCCTGGCTGAATATGAATGAACCAGCTAAAGGCAGAAGGGCTCTGTGCAGAAACATGTAGGTGTGGTTTAAAATTTCAAGTCAAAGTACAGTCCTGTCACTCAATGGGGCCCCATTTCCCTCTCATAACGTGGAGATGGGCTCTGCTGCCTGCAGTCATTGCGGGACAATATCTTTACCCCATACCATGGATACTGGATATTACATTTACAAATAACCTTTTCAATAGTTGGATATGTCTTTAGGCACCTCCTATTTTGCCTTTGGGATGCCCAGTGTGGTCAGAGGCTTCATATGGCATCAGACTTCCATGCCTCATGAGGCACAGTCCCTCCATAACCTATGCTGTCTAGAGAACTACCCAGATACCTCTAAAACTCCTTCCAGGGATAAGTTCTCCTGCCTGCCTTAAGGACTTTCTTATCCTGTGCTAGCCTACCTAAAGCCCAGGGACACCCAGACAAGGGTGGATCTCTGTGGACACTCGGAGGTTGCATTGCCTGGCCAGTCAAACTGACCCAGGATGCTGAGTCTACAGTTGGGCCCAAAGCTTGAGTCTCTCATAGAGGCTTTTTGAGAGCCTTCCATGAAGATGCCCACTTCTCCTTAATACCCCCTCCTTTCCTATCCTTGTCTCTTTTTCTCTCTTTCATCGGCAGAGACACAACCAGCAGAACATCGAAGCATGGGTAATGCTCCTCCTAGCCCTATCGACTCTCCCTTTTGATGCCTCCTGAAACACTAGGACACTTTCCTACTAGATGGCCTAAAGGGAAAAAATTCTTCTGCAAACAGCCTGGCCCCAATATAAACCATCCTCTTTGACTAATTTAGCCCAATGTAAACAAAAGCTAAGGCATTTTTCAAAAGACCTGGCCAAAGAATTTCCCTTTCACTCTTTTAACCTAACCGAGGGGGACATCCATATCATTATGTCCACCTGCTGCGCACCCCAGAAGAAAAACTCCATATATGGACAGAAGTCCAAACACATACAGAAAACCTAGCTGCAGCCCAGCCAGACCAGTGTCCAGTAGGAGGTCACGCAGTTCCTAATAAAGAACCCAACAGGAACTACTAATAAGGGCAGGCAAATTTAAGACACTGAGACCACATGATAGCCCTGGGGATGGAAAGGCAGCTGTTTCAAATGTTGGCAGGTGGGACATCGGAGCAAAGAGTGCCCTGGCCTGGACAGGTCACTGGGACCTTTTCTTCTATGCCAAAAGGGAGGCCATTAGAAAAGAGACTGTCCCCAGCTCTGAAGGGAGTAGGGGGGAGATGCTGCACCACTGATGGCCTTGAGAGGACTGAAAGGACTTGAGGTCCCAACTGGCTCCCACTTCACAGCTAGCTGTAGCCATGGAGGGTGACCTTTGATGTAGCACATCAAAGATTATTGATTTGTTAATTGATACAGAGGCCACTTACTCTGTCCTTGGCCATCACTCTGGAACCTTGTCCTCAAAAACTTGTACCATGGTAGGAATTGACGGGCACCCAAAGATCTGCTGGTTCACACCTTAAATTGCAAACTGAGGGATATTATCATTAGTCAGCAGTTCCTAGTAGTCCCTGGGTGCCCAACCCTTCTACTAAGTAAAGGTCTCTTATGGTCCATGAGCTTTATATACATTCTCTATCTTCCTTTCACTCATACGCGGACTCGTCCTTGCCTTGGCCCTGTCCAGCATGCAGTTAATCTCTTTACTCTGCTAGGCATATGTCCCTCCTTGTGGGCAGTCTGATGCATATCTCACTAATACAAAACTCTGGCCCCCTGCCCACCTATTTCAACTGCAACTACACCTTTTAGATCCCCGAGGACCACACCCCTGTCACTATCACAAGCATATATGACAAGGGGCACAAACTGTCCATCTCTAACTTCCCCAGGAAAAGTATTCTCCTAGGGGAAAATGCCACTCCCAGGGCAAACTGCTAGCTCTGCCAGGGTCAGCCAGGGGACAGACACAAGTCTTCTGTGCTATTATCAGGCTTACTCCAATGCTTATATCAGACTCTATGACCATCTGACAGAATCCCTAGGAAGAGTCTGTGATAAAAATCGAAGTATCATGTTCAATTCTGACACTGCCTGGAGTCCAGTCTTCAGCATGCAGTGGAGGACAGATCCACTGTGGATGAACAATCCACGGCTGAATCGAACTCCAGTGGCCACATCACACCAGCCATGCGTCATCCAGACCAGCAGGTAACCTAACGTTCGCTGTCTCTCTAGACCCCAATAAGGATGCTCCTCCTGGGTGGGTGTGAGCCTCAGCCCACCCCCCTGGTGGTCAGGGACATGCACTTTAGTAGATGTGGCCCCGGGACTGAAGCTAAAGAGTAGAAATGAGCCTTTTCCACTCCCGGCTTCCTAACCTCTCCATCCCAAACCAAAATAGAGGAGCATCCAGTGCCTGATCCCACTCCCCAGTCACATCGGGATTGTGGGAGCCATAGCTCCTGGAGCTGCAGGAACAGCCATGCAGAGGGGGTCCACCATGACCTCGCCCTCAAACTGACCCTCGTTCTCCTCAGCTTCGCGGGTTTTCTTCTCTCGCTTTCAGAATGCTGCACCGCGACAGCGACAGCACAAGTCATGGGACAGGTCACACACACTTAGAGATGGTGACTGACAACCAAGGGGTCACACCGGAGCAGGAAAGATGCCCAAAAACACCTCCCAGAAGAATCGTTAGATACGATAGCCAGAGAATTCCACTCCCACTACAGGCAGGGACAGAGCCTTCTCTGTCAGCCAACAGCACAGCAGAAAGCTGGCCTCCCCCTTGCAGCCCCTTAGGATTAAGGGATGGAATTCTCTGCGAGGGAATGAGGCAGGTTAGATAAGGGCAGAGCGAGGGGGCTGTTACCCTAAGGCCCATAACTCAAGATCCTCTTGGGGCGCACACACCTGGCCCTCACACAGGTGTGTGCCTGGAAAGAACCTAAGAAAAGGGCTGCTCATCAATCCCTTATTAGCACAGCCAGAGGGGGAAGGTCCCTCCAAGCTCTTATAACATGAAGACCCTGACCTCAAAGAGCGTCTCCTCCTTGGAGAACGCTGGTGCCCCTCTCCCTTTCAGTGTGTGCTTTTGCTGCACATTAAAGTTTCAAACTATACAAAAAAAGAAAAATAAGGGATGGAGAAAATGAGAAAAGCACCCGGGGAGACTCTTAGAAATCGAGGCCTAAGATGACATGTCCAGCTGCAATGCATTTTTCTGGTTTGAAAACTGCATGTAAACAAAAAACACTCTTCCAAACAGATTTGCTTCAGATATCCTTTCCTCGCCTTGCAGTAGTTATAAATTTATATTCAGAATTGAAGTTTAGATTTGGAAACTGACTAGAATGTTCAGTTTGATAGGAATTTGTAATCTCTTAAACTTACATAAAATGCTTTTAACAAGACCCTTCCAGTACAAACTCAGTAACTCTCTCCTCACCGCATTACGTATTGATAATCTACCAAAGTCTCAAGAAATGAAAATATTTTAATGTCTATTTCTAAAGCTTACTACAATTCTCTCATTCTTGCTGAGGTTGTATTCAAGTAAATACGAGAATTTGTGAGAAAAAATTCCTCATTGTCTCTCTTACCCTGAGCTCTCCCAGATCCTGGCTTTATCCTCTAGTTTACTAAACTATTCTTTCCCTCATGTATTAAACCTCCTTCTCTACTGAGAATTCCCAACATTTCCCCCACACAAATCCAGTGTCTTGGAGGGGTGAAGAGGCAGCACCTCTGGGCAGGCACATGGGGTTCTCAAGGAGTTATGGGGGCCGACACCCTCAGTCTCCGGGAACCCTGGGCCCAGACCTTGAGCATGGACCCCTGTGGTCAAGAGGAAGTGCTCCTGGCAGGGAAAGCCCTGGGGATCCCATCTGCCCACTGGCCAGACCACGGCCAGCCTTTGAGGGGAGCTGTTTGCTGGACCTACTGTTAGCTGCATGCTGTCAGGTGGTCTACACATAGAGGGTGTGGGGGCAGGGAGGGGCAGCAGGAAGGAAATAGAAGAGAGAAGGAAGAACAGAGACTGAATTTCTTTGTTATTTGGGGGAGAATATACCTTTTTTTTCCCTTCACGGGCAGGCTCCGGGAATTGAACCTGGGTCTCCAGCATGGCAGATGAGAACTCTGCCACTGAGCCACCACTGCACTGCCTGAAAATACCTTTTAATGGGTCCAGTCAATTGGCATCAGTAATATAAATAATCTGTTTAGTTTCAGAGAAAGTTTGTTAAGGACTTCAATAAATAAAGCATTTCATGCTGCAGATTTAGTCTTCATATTCCTCAGGGTCTCTCTCAACCAACTGATGTCGTCCATTACTGTGTGTCCTCTGCGAGGGCTCCATGCCTGCCTGCAACTCCTGCTGTGGGTGTCCACCACCCACTCCTCTATCCCACTGGACCGAGAGCCCCAGAGCTCTCAGATCATCCATGAGTTCTCCTGGCATCGTTGTTCTAGTATGTATCCTCCATTCTCTTTCCAATTTCTCTATTTTACTTAATCAACTCCCAGGCAAGCCTCCCATGCCTTCAAATTAACCTGTTGAAAAATTCTGTGCTGAGGAATAGGGTTGTGGCTAAAAGATTATGTTTAAAAAGCAAATTTTAGCTATAACTACTTATCACAATGGATTTCAATCCTACTAGACCCACTCTCTCCTTCTTAACCCATTATTTTGCAATGTAGCCCCTACTCTTCCAAAACTAAATTCATAGGCAACATAAATTAGTTACATACTGCATTAAAATATCAATACAATGCATGAACTATAATATAAAGAAAATAAGGGAACGTAATTTATTTAAAACAAAACATTTCTAGTGTTACCTTCTGTACTCTGAAGACTTAGGGAAATAGTCAGATGGCTGCACTTCTCTGGAGAATGTCACTGTGACTAGAGCATCTGTAAATGCTCAGTGTTGCGTGGTGTTCCTGCTGATGACATCATTCTTCAAAATGAACAAATTTAGTGAAGTTCCAAAGAAAGCAGACTTCCTCCTCTCCTTGACTTATACAACAATTGCTGTACAAATAGCAACAGACACAGCCATGGAAATCCAAATGAATCATGCCCTTGTGTAATCTCTCCCCTTGAGGGTAGATAGAACCTATGACTTGCTTCTAATCAATACACTATTACAAAGGCAATAAGATATCAATCCCCTGACTACATCACATCATATGGCAAAGATAATGGGATTTTGAGGTGCAATTAAGATTCCTAATCAGTTTATTTTGAGTTAATCAAAAAGGAGATTTTCTTCAGTGTGCCTGACCTAATCAAGGGAACCCTTTAAGTAAGGATCTAGAGGACAGAGACTTGAAGCAGTGGAGATTCTCTCTATTGTTGTCCTTGAAGAAGCAAGCAGCCATAAGTTCTAGAGTTCCAAGGAAATGAATTCTACCACCCACTTGGCTCACCATGTGAGCTTGAAAGAGGTCACCAAGCCTTAGATGAGACCACTGCCAGGGTTGACACGTTGATTGCAGAGGCTGCAGCAAAGCATGCCTACATACTGATCCATGGAAACAGTGAGATTATATATGCATGCGGTTTTAAGCTGCTAAATTTGTGATAATTTGTTACACAGCAATAGAAAACCAATACAATTGCATGCTTCAAACACTCAGTGTATAATAACAACATACAAAAATTATTTTGTGCATATATGTAGCATATAGTTAGATTGAGAGTCTAATAATTCTAAGCAGAGTTTCACAAACAGTAATATCCAGTGGGACACTTGGGTACCACGTGGAATGCTGGACAACTCTTGCTCATGAAGACTATCCTTCCCACTATCTAGCATTCCAGGACCCCCAGAATAACTACCGACAGCACCCCACCAACCCCTGTGTCAACAACAACAAAAATACCTTCCAAATTCCCTCTTGGGGAAGTCTACCTCTCTAGGTAAGAGCCCATGGTCTATGAGATATTATCTCAATCTATGTAACTGTAGCCAAAGTTCCAATTTTAAAACAGATATCTTATATTTGAAGGAGTTAGCAATAACTAAGAAACTGATACAAGTATTAGATCTCTTTACCTAGGAGAATAAAACGAACACCAGAATTGTACCTAAATTCTCAGGGTGTCCAGCCCTCCTGATGGACAGCTGTGGATGGCCTGGAGTGCATGCTTCATGTGCGCCATGTGAAATCCCCTGCAGATACCCGAGATGGAGTGCGAAGGAGGTAGGGCAATGGCAGGGGTTAGGGACGATGCTTTGAAAATGAAGGGCCCTAGGGTAAGTGTTCCTCAAAGAACTTCCACTATAAAGAGCCCAGTCAACTGCTAATCAGCCAGTCAGCCACCAGCTAATAAAGCTTCATCTTCCTTGTTTGTTTGCTGCCCAGAAATGAAATTGAGGAAGCCTGAGGACATTCTGAAAGATGATGAAAGAGTGATTACAATCATCTCTGTTGTGCCAAAAATTTAATTAAAAACAGAAAGATAACATGTGTTTTTTATTCTTCAGTTGTTTCGTAATCAGAAAAAAAAGATGAGAAAGTAGCAACTTAGAAAATTAAGGCAGGAGGGACATTTTAAAGTAAGCAAACTGAGGCACAAACTAAGCTGTTTGGTCTGTAATTTGGAAAATGAAAGGGAAAACAATGAAAATGAACAATATTAACATTTTTTAGGGACCTTCTTTTTTTTCATTGCCCTTGATTAATTTGTTAAATTGTGACCCTTAATTCATTGTTCATTTTAAATTATCTAATGGTGATATTTGTCTAAGCTCCTTGAAATCCAGGAAATTAGCCATTTTTTTCTGACATGCATGTTATGGGTTTTCAACCCCTCCCCAAAATGTTAGCTCTTCTTTACTTTGTATATGATACATTTTACCAAACCAGTTTGTTTTGTTTGCTTTGATAATTTCTTTTTAGATTCTTGTGGACAGAATTTATGGATTCTGTGTTAGGAACTCTTAAAAATCCTTTCTTGCTCCAAAATACTAAATAAAGTTTTCTTTGTGTTTTTTTTAGAATTGCTGTGGATTTATATATTTTATTTTTATATGTTTAAATATTTGCTGAAAGGAATGACATAAACATCCTGATTTACTTGATTTTTCCCCCAAATATTTAGTTCCTTAAATTTCCATATGTGTTTCTGCTCGTTCTGCTGATATTATTATTATGTCTTTAATTTTATGAAATTTACCAAAGTTGATTTTGTTGCATAGAGGAGAGGGTGTTAATAAATGATTCACTCCTGGTGTCAAAATCACTAGACATGCCAATGAACTATGATAGCTAATAGGAGCCAACCCTCTGAGTAATTATTTGATGATCAAAAGCCTCAAGGTGCTTTTTATACTCCAATCATTGGACTTTCCCTATTTCCCTTCATCTCTGTTTGAAAACCAACCCATTCTTTCTTGTTATATTCCACCAAAGATAGCCAATAACAGCCAGCCAGCATCATTACTATAATTCTTACCAATGAGATCTCTTAGCAGGCCAGGCGTGCATCTGCTAAGATACTGCAGACTTCACTCTTACCAAATGTGTTGTCAGGGCACAAGAACATTCTCCCATTATCCAGCTTACTACATTTTTATCCTTGGATTTGATCACTAGACCAATAACACATATTTTAGGGTTTTTACTATTTCAGCACTCCACTTCAAGGTACTGACTTCTGACTTGGTAGAGATAAGTGATGCTAACTTGTATTACACATAATCCCCAAAATCTCAGTGGCTCAGTATAATAGTTTATTTTTCAGCCTACCTGAGGGTTCCTGGCCAGTGGGCAGGCTTCCTCACACTCATACAGAGGCCAAGACTCTTCCCATCTTGTGGTTCCATAGCCAACTAATCCATTGGAATTCTCTGCAATCAGCTGGGGAAAAGGAAAAGAAAATGAAGAATTATGAATGTGAAGATTTTATGAGCCAGACCTGAAAGTGACGACATTATTTCTATTCATATTCTATTTCAAAGAAATCAATCACGTGGCTACAAGAAAAGGAAATTGAGAAATGTTGTCTAGCTGAATATCCAGGAGGAAGAGGAAGTGACATTTGTGAGTAACTCCTAGTCAGTCTCTTCCACAGATGTGAAACAAAACAGATGGCTGAAGGCAGTGCTGACAACTTTCCCCAAAGCAGCAGAGATCATCTCGATGTAATGAGACCAATTAGAATTAGGGTAACTGCTTTAAAGGGACAAGACATTGGAATCTATACAAAACACACATCTACAGAGTCTCTTCCCTAAGAGCATGAAGCATAGTCACAAAAAAGGTAATATTGAAGGGTCCTGCCCCAATCAAGATGATAGAATGAGAAACTTCAGAGCTCCATCCCCACACAGAAGTAATAACTAATCAGCACAAGGGGTAGAAACCTCTTTCTCAAAGCTCCAGAAAACATTAAAAAGACTCAGAAACAGGATGAACGCTAAATCAAGAAAAAGGCTACTTAAAAGTGGTAGGGCTCCTGGTGTCCTGGCTGTCCCATCTCTCATCCCTCACCAGCTCAGCCAGAGAAGGTCCATGATTCCAGTGTGGATCCCTGGTCCCAGCTCCAGGAGGAATAGAGGAACCCTTGTGCACATATTGGAAGCATTCGTGTTTTGTGCAATCTGCCTGATGTTGGCCTGAGGAATGCTCTATCCCAGAACTTGCTCGTGGGGAGAAGGTTGCTAACAGAGCTCTCCTATAATCAAGTGGATGCTTAGGGGAAAGAACTGCTGGCTGTAAGACATACAGTGCAGAGCCCAGGACCATTAGAAGACTATTTCCTAGGGTAGAGCGTACATTCAGAACTGTGTTAATTGGGGAATTCCTAGGGATTCTTGTGCATGCCCAAGACAACACATCAGCACAGCAAGGACTAGGGAGGCCCCTACATTTTGGTCTGGACCTACTGTCTAAACTCATTGTATGGCTAAGTTCTGAAGGAGAATACTCACACAGGTAAATTTGCAAAGACTAGGGAAGGCATTTTCTTTTCCTTTTTTTTTTTCTTTTCTAGCTCCAGCCATTCAATGAAATCTCTCTCATAAAACTAGCTAGACAAAACCTTAAGGAACAGATGTCTTAGGGTCTAAATTTTAGAGATAACATTTTAAAAAATCAAAGTGTAGGTTTCAACAAAGATTACAAAACAAGCCAGAAACGACGGCTCAGACAAAGAGGAAGATTAAAACATAAGAAACCATCAATAAGGAGGTTTAGACCTGGGATATTCCAGACAATGATTGTAAAAAATGGTTCTAAAATACTCAAAAAGCTAAAGGAAAATATGGACAAAAAAGTGAAGGGAATCAGGAAAATGATAGATGAGCACAACAAGAATATCAATAAGGAGATGGAAATTATGAAAAAGAGCAAAATAGAATTGAAGTCCACAGTAACAAAAATTAGAAATTCCATAGAGAAGTTTGACAGCAGATTGATATTGGCAGAAGAAAGAATCATTGAACTTGTAGATAAGACCATTAAAATCATGAGGAGCAGAAAGAGGAAAGAATGAAGAGATGAGAACAGGTATGAGAAAGCATGAACAGAGTCTGAGAAACCTATAGACACCATCAAGTATACTAATATACGTGTTGTGGGAGATCCAAAAGAGGAAGAGAGAAAGAAAGAAGCAGAGAGAATGTCCAAAGAAATGATGGCTGAAAACACCCAAAATTAACAACAAAAAAAAAAAAAATAGGTACATCTAAGATGCTCAATGAACTCCAAATAGGATAAACTCAAAGAGACCCAGACTGTGCTGTTATAATCAAAACATTGAATGTCAAAGATACAAAAAGAATACTGAAAGCTACAAGAGAGAAGTAATGTGTCACGCACATGGGAACTTCAAAAAGATTAAATGTTGATTTCTTATCAGAAACCATGGAGGCAAGAAGGCAGTGGGTTGACAGATTTAAAGTGCTAAAAGAGAAAAGAAAAAAATGCCAACCAGGATTTCTATATCCAGCAAAACCTCCACAGATGAGGAGGGATTGAGACATTCTGAAATAAACAAAAGCTAGGGACTTTGTCATCAGTAGATCAGCATGACAGAAATGCTAAAGGCAGTTCTTCAGGCCGAGAGGGCTGGAAACTAGACAGATGGCTGAGTCTACATGAAGAAATAAAGATCTCTGGTGAGGATAATTACATGGGTAAATAAATCCAAGTATAGTTATAGTAATAGTCACAGTTATAATAATAATATAATAGCTACAATAATGAATGGTGGAGAGGGTACTGAAACATTGTGAATGTGAGTAACCCTTAGAATGGTATGCTTGGGGGAGGTTAGGATGGGAAAGCTAATGTTGTGCATATGTTTCCATAAAATAGAAAGATAAACTGAAAGAAAGAATGACAATTACATGCAATATGTGATACTGGATCAGATCTAAGCACAGAGGAGGAAAGTCTCAAAAAAGACATTACTGGTACATAAGAAAAGTGGAATACAAAATGCAAACTTCACATTAATGCTGAATTTCTTAAACTTGATAATGCACTTATGGTGATTACATAAGTGAATTGCCTTGTTTATAGGAAATGTACATGGAAGCATTATGAGTTCAAGTATTATGATGTGTGCCTCCTGCTTTCAAAAGTTCAATAGATACAGATAGGTGGATAGATGATTAGGTAGATAGCTAAACATAGATAGATGATAGAATGATACAGTAAACCTGGGAAAATGTTAAAATGGGTTGATTTGGGTGTCTGGTGTTTGGGAGTATGTTAGAGTACTCTGCAGGGGTTTGCATTACTTCTGCAATTGTCTTATTAATTTGAAATTACTTTGAAATTAAAAGTTAAAAAATGAAAAAAATGTAACATTAAAAAAAGTTATTATACTGATTCTAGTAACAAGCAGAGCAGTTGTGCCAAACAAGCAGAAGTAATTAAACAGGGCTGAAATTCTCCTACTTAGGAGCTTGGCTCCTTCACATTCCCACCAGGCTGCCAGACTGTTGAGAAAACTTACAAGCTTCTCACTTGAGGTCTGAGAGGGGAAGTCTAATAACACTGACATTTGAAGAGATAGAATTTAAGAAACATGCTTTAATAGCTTTTTATTTTGATTTGCTAAAGCTGCCAGAATGCAATATACCAGAATTAGACTGGCTTCTATAAAAGGAATTTATTAAATTACAAGTTACAATTCTAGGGTCCTGAAAATGCCCAAATTAAGGCACCAACAAGAGGATACCTTCTTACAAGAAAGACAGATTAGCCATGTTTTTCCTGTCACATGGGAAGGTACATGGTGAAATCTGCTGTCCTTCTTTCCTGGCTTCTGGGTTCAAACAGCTTTCTCAGTTCCTTCTGCATCTCCAGACATCTGTGTCATGGTTCCATCTGTCTGCTCTCTGTGTTGGCTCTGAATTCTCTCTCTCTGAGAGCTCCTTTAAGGACTCCAGTAAACTAGTTAAGGCCTACTTTGAATGGGTAGGACCACATCTCCAAGGAGACAATCTAATGAAAAGTTTCCACCCACAATAGATAGGTCACATTTCCATGGAAACAACCTAATCAGAACATCTCACACACAATAAGTCTGGACCCAAAGATTGGATTAAAAGGGCATGGTTTGGTCTAACTTCCAGGAAGATGGCTGACTAGAGTGGGTCGAGATTGGCCCTGCTCCATGGAAAAGTTAGAGAAGGGACAGGAGGGTGACTGAGGTAGAGATTCGGGAGTGCAGCTGACCTGGGAGAGCATCTGCACCACATATGGCAGCCCTGGTTGCAGAGGCCGAGGAACTGAGAGGAGGAGGCTGGAGCCTGGTGCAGAGGGTGCAGCCAAGGGGTCCATGGAACTCATGGACAGGACTGCAGGACTAAGAAGTAAGCCAGGCTGCGTTCCTTGGGCGTGCTACCCTCACTGGCACAAGCCCCGTGACTGACAACTCACCCAACACCCCACACACCTGAACTCTGTCACCCACTCCCATTCCCTTCTCTTCAGTCACCCCCACCCCACCAGTCCCCAGTGCATGTACCTACCCCACACCCCCATCCCAAGTACAGCCCAAACCACCTCTCCTGCACCCCTCCCAAGCACTATCTCCCCCTCCCTGTCCCCTGTAGGCTGTTGCCAGAACCATAAAGACAGCGGGCCCTAACCTCCATACCTAGGCTACCCCTGCCCCCACCCATAGTGTTACACAGCCACACAACGTCCTCCCTGAGCTCAGCGCATCCATTTATGGCACTCCCAGGCTCACACATGCACAAGGGTCCCCAATCACATCATTCAGTTCTGGGAACTGCATGTCACAGCAGTCCTAGAACTGCATATGTGCACAGCCCTCAGCCTCACTTCCCAGCTCTGAGAAAGTGCTGACCTGCACAGCCTGGTCACATCTGCCCAAATCCATGAAGGCATAATGGTGACCTGCTGCCACAGCTGTATACATACATGCACATGAAGGGCCCCATGCCTTAGACCAGTGTGCACCAGGGTTATGCCCCCCAGACCAATGCACCCACACAGCTGCATCCTCCCTGTCCTCTGGGTGCCCACATTCACAAGCATCAGTGTAACATCCCCAACTTGCACCCACACCTGCCCTGAAACAAATCACCGCACTGGGTGCTCCATCCCGTGCCCTGGTCCCTGCTGTACAACTATCCTGCAAACACACCTTAGACTACTAAAAGAAATCAACTCCAAAAGTAAATGGATGAAGATGGTTGCATGCCACAAAGACAGCAAAAGATCACTAAGAAAATCACAATACAGACAGATACAGCCATGCCTAATGACCAAACTATAACACCTGAGGAGACACAGACGTAGGCATAACTAATCAAAGATGTCCATACAAGGCTACTTAATAAAATAAGTGGGATAGCAAATGATGTAAAGGGGATCAAGAAGAAAACAGAAGAGCCTAAACAGGAATATAAAAGACTAAGTAGAAAAATAGCAGATATCACAGAGATTAAAGATTCTGTTGACCAAATAAAAAACATACTAGAGGCACACAGCACCAGATTTGAAGAGACAGAAGAAAAAATAAGTGATCTAGAGGACAGGATAATTTATTTCAAAGACTTAAAACAGCAAATGGCAAAAAAGATAGAAAAAATTGAGTGGGGACTCAGGCAAATGATAGATAAAACAAAGCACACAAATAAAAGAATCACTGGTGTCCCAGAAGGAGAAGAGAGGAGTAAAGGGTTAGGAAGAGCAGTGGAAGATATAATGGGGGAAAACTTCCCAACCCTCATAAAGGACATAAATAAACAAGCCAAAGAAGCCCAATTAACTCCAAACAGAATAAATCTAAATAAGCCCTCCCCAAGGCACATACTAATCAGTCTGTTATGTTGAAGAGAAGCAGAAAATCCTGAAAATGAAAAAAGAAAAAACAGTCTACTACATGCAAAGGAAACCAAATAAGACTGAGTTCAGACTACTCAACTAGCACTCTGGAGTCAAGAAGGCAGTGGGATGTTATAATCAAGATACTGAAAGAGAAAGAGTTCCAACCAAGAATTCTGTATCCAGCCAAACTGTCCTTCAAAATTGAGGGGGAGATTGAAGTCTTCACAGACAAAGAAGTCCTGAAAGTATTTGTCAACCAGAGACCAGCCCTACAAGAAATACTAAAAAGAGTTCTGCCAGCTGAAAAAAAAAAAGACAGGAGAGGGAGATCTGGAGGAGGGCACAGAATTGAAGAGTTCCACTAAGGGTAATTTAAAGAATACAGAGAGAAAGAGGGAAAAGAATATATAGATCTGACAAAATTAAAAAGATAAGATGATGGAATCAAGAAATGCCTTTTCAGTAATAACTTTGAATATTAATGGACTAAATTTACCAACTAAAAGATACAGATTGGTAGAATGGATTAAGAAACATAATCCAGCTATATGCTGCTTACAAGAGACTCATCTTAGACACAAGGATACAAATAGTTTGAAACTCAAAGGATGGAAAGAGGTTTTCCATGCAAGTTGTAACCAAAAGAAAGCAATAGCTATATTAATATCAGACAAAATAGACTTTAAATGTAAAGACATCATAAGAGAAAAAGAAGGACACTATAAACTAATTAAAGGGTCAAGTCACCAAGGAGAGATAATAATCATGAATGTCTATGCTCTCAATCAAGGAGCACCAAAGTACATGAGACAGATGCTTCCTAAGCTGAAGAGAGTGATAGATGTTTCAACAATAATAGTAGGAGATTTCAATACAAAACTCTCCTCTATAGATAGAACAAATAGACAGATGATCAACAAGGAAATAGAGAAGTTAAATAACTTGATAAATAAAGTAGACCTAAGAGACATATATAGGTCATTGCACCCCAATGCACAAGGATATACATTCTTCTCTACTGCTCATGGAACATTCTCCAGGATGGATCATATGCTAGGGAACAAAATAGGTCTTTATAAATTTAAATACATTGAAATTATTCAAAGCACTTTTTCTGATTGTAATGGGATGAAGCTGGATTTCAATACCACCAAAGAACAAGAACATTCACAAATATACAGTGATTAAATAACACACTCTTAAACAACCAGTGGGTCAAAGAAGAAATTGCCAGAGAAATGAGTAGCTATCTGGAGGTGAATGAAAATGAGAATACAACTTATCAGAACTTATGGGATGTGGCAAAAGTTGTGCTGAGAGGGAAATTTATTGCCTTAAATGCTTATATTAAAAAACAAGAAAGAGCAAAAATCAAGGACTTAACACGGCACATTTGGAGGAACTTGAGAAAGAACAGCAAACTAACCCCAAAGCAAATAGAAGAAGAGAAATAACAAAGGTTAAAGCAGAGATAAATGAATGGGAGAACAAAAGAACAATAGAAAGAATCAATAAGTTGGTTCTTTGCGAAAATCAATAAAATTGATGGGCCATTAGCAAGACTGACAAAGCAATAAAGAGGGAGGATATAAAAAAACAAAATCAGAAATGAGAAGGGATGCATTACCACAGATCCTGAAGAGATTATAAAAGGATACTATGACCACATATATACCAACAAACTAGACAACTTAGATGACATGGACAAATTCTTGGAGACACTCAAACGAGCTACACTGACTCAGGAAGAAATAGAAGATCTCAACACACCAATTACAAGTACAGAGATTCAGTCAGTCTTCAAAAACTTCCTACAAAGAAAAGCCCAGGGTCAGACAGCTTCACAGGGGAATTTTATCAAACATTCCAGAAAGAACTAACATCAATCCTGCTCAAACTTTTCCAAAAAATTGAGGAAAAAGGAACTCTACCTAACTTGTTTTATGAAGCTAATATCATTTTAATACCAAAACCAGGTAAATATGCTATAAGAAAAGAAAACTACAGACCAATCTCCCTAACAAACATAAACGCAAAAAATCTCAATAAAATATTAGCAAATTGAATCCAACAGCACATTTAAAGAATTATGCACCATGACCAAGTAGGGTTTATACCAGGAAAGTAAGGCTGGTTCAACACAAGAAAATCAATTAATGTAATACAATATATTAACAAATTGAAAGGGAAAAATCACATGCTCATCTTGATTGATGCTGAAAAAGCACTCAACAAAACTCAGCATCCTTTTCTGATAATAATACTCCACAAGATAGGAATCAAAGGTAACTACCTCAATATGATAAAAGGAATATATGAAAAACTGATAGCCATAATCATACCCAATGGAGAGAGACTGAAAACATTCCCCCTAAGATCAGGTACAAGACAAGGATGTCCACGTCACCACTATTATTCAACACTGTGCTAGAAGTTTGTAGCTAGAGCAATCAGTCAGGACAAAGAAATAAAAGGCATACAAATTGGAAAGGAAGAAATAAAACTCTTATTATTTGCAAATATATGATACTATATTTGGAAGGTCCTTAGAAATCTATAGCAAAGTTACTTGAGCTAATAAACAAATTCAGCAAGGTGGCAGGATATAAAATCAATGCAAAAATCAGTAACATTTCTATGCACAAGCAATGACCTAGCTGAGGAGTTAGTTAAGGAAAAATCCCATTCAAAACAGTAACTAAAAGAATCAAATACATAGGAATGAACATAAGTAGGGACATGAAGGACTTGTACACAGA
Organism: Myrmecophaga tridactyla; assembly: GCA_004026745.1. Classification (NCBI taxonomy): domain Eukaryota; kingdom Metazoa; phylum Chordata; class Mammalia; order Pilosa; family Myrmecophagidae; genus Myrmecophaga; species Myrmecophaga tridactyla. The sequence continues at coordinate 1,601 of PVIY010002729.1, read as the reverse complement.
AAACTACATAACATTGCTAAAAGAACTCAAAAAGAGATCTAAATAGGTGGAAAGACATTCCCTGCTCATGGATAGAAAGGCTAAATATAGTCAAAATGTCAATTCTCCCCAAATTGATCTACAGATTCAACAAAATACCAATCAAAATTCCCAACAACCTACTTTGAAGATTTGGAAAAGCTAACTATCAAATTCATCTGGAAGGGAAAGAGACCCCAAATAGCTAAAAGCATCCTAAAAAGGAAGAACGATCTGGAAGGATTAACACTCCCTGACTTTAAAACCTATTACAAAGCCCCAGTGGTCAAAACAGCATGGTACTGACACAAAGACAGAAGCACTGACCAATGGAATCAAATCAAGAGTCCAAATCTATGGTCAACTGATTTTTGACAAAGCCCCCAAATCCTCTGAACTGGGATAGAATGGTCTTTTCAATAATTGGGCATGGAAGAACTGGGTATCAATAGCCAAAAGAATGAAAGTGGACCCCTATCTTATACCCTACACAAAAATTAACTGCAAGTGGATCGAACACCAAACTATGAGAACTAGCACCATAAAGCTTCTAGAAGAAAATATAGGGAAACATCTTCAAGACCTGGTAATAAGAGATAGCTTCCGAAACTTTACATTGAAAGCACAATCAAGAAAAGAAAAAATAGATAAATGGGAACTCTTCATAATCAAATGCCTCTGCACTCAAAAGACTTTGTCAAAAAGTGAAGAGGCAGCCAACACAATGGGAGAAAATCACATGTTGGACAAAGGTTTGATTTCCTGTATATACAAAGAAATCATACAACTCAACAACAAAAGAACAAACAATCCAACTATAAAATGGGCTAAAGATTTGAATAGACACAAACAGACATTTGCACATCAATGTTCACAACATTATTCACAATCGCCAAAAGATGGAAACAAAACAAATGCCCATCAACAGATGAGTGGGTCAGCAAAATGTGTTATGTACATACGATGGAATATCATGCAGCAGAAAGACAAAATGACATCCTGAAGCACATGACAAGGTGGATGAGCCTTGAGGACATAATGCTGAGCAAAATTAGCCAGACACAAAAGGACAAATACTGTATGATCCCACTTTTATGACCAGCATAAAGGTATAATCAGAGGCTTATAATACAGAATATAGGGGAACATAGAGATACACAGAAGCTAGAGATGGGTGAACCGTTAGCTAATGAGATTGAACTCCAATGTAAGGGAATAGATAGGAGCAAAGGTGATTCTCTAGTGGGTCTAGAATTAATATTACCATATTGAAGATGAACAAGATTGAAAGGGGTTGTATAGACCCACGTTTCTCACTGACTCACACTAGAAATATGAATCGGTTCTTGTAAGAATTACTTCAAAGATATGATTCTTGTATAAACAGTGTTTAAGTCCAGGGTACAGGGGGGAAACTACTACTGCATGCTATGAGTTGTGTTCAAAAGGAAACCATCAGCACTACCCACAGCAACAACAGAGGTAAATAATGGGGTGAGGAACAAGGGTTAAGAGGAGGTTTGGATTTCCTTTTTGGTGAAGGTGTGTTTATTGGTGTTCTTTCTTTTGGGAACAATGAAGTT